>CM035806.1:77841824-77854414 GCA_020466095.1 Chlorops oryzae
TGCTATGGATCAAAGCAGAAGCGAGCCTTTGGACGACTTCCGACAGAGGATGCGGCAAAAATGCGAAGAAGGAAAAGCTAAAGTGGAAACAACGGGTGGAGGCGAAAACGTGCGCACCACATAAGTATCAACTAAACGACCTGGTTATGATAGATTACGTAGCAGAGCAAACGGGTTTCTCACATAAGTTGGATCCAGCGTTCAAGGGGCCATATATGGTGACCAAGGTTATCGGTCATGACCGTTATTTGGTTGAGGACTTGCCGGATTCACGACGGAAACAAAAGCGATACACCGGAGTCTTATCCGCCGATCATTTGAAACCACAATGTGTCCTTACCGATCCGGATGACGCTTTCGAAGGGGTGCATGAAGAAGACGACTCGTCCGAGGCGGACGAAATGTCAAAAGTGGCCGAGCTGTAAGAGTTGATACCCGAACGATGCCGAGTGAACGAGAGAGCGGCATAAAAGCGGCAGTGAGTGATAGTGAAGACGTGTTCGCGCATCATTTCAAATTGTCTTGTATTGAATTCTCTGTTTTTGTTGTTTTGTTAAAGAAGAGTATATGTTATTTTTTCTTTTATTAATTAAAGTTCTTTATATTAAATTTCAATCAAACGCTTTAAAAGTTATTCAACACTCGGGTATTCCTTAAACATGTAAAATGAGTGCTACAAAAAAAAATTAAAAGTTAAGAAAAAAAAAAAAATCATTTATAAACATGACGAATAGATCATTGAGAAACCCCTGTTGGAACTTTTTTAAGCGCTGAAAGCTTATCAGCAGCACAAACCCCTTCCCTTCTACCGTTTATTTTTTTAAACTTTTCGTTTTTATTGTATCTTCCTTTAAATAGAAACTAACAATAAGTATTCAAATCTTAATTCCAAATAAATTTTAGCTACTTATAACGCATATAAAGAAAATAAAGTAGTATTTCGATACGACGGGCCTCAATTCAAGAGATGAGCTGCTGATGAATTTCAGCCTCTCGAAGTGAGGGCGATACGCGCTTGAGGTGTACTTTTCGACGGGTGGCGATTGCCGCAGCTGGACAATCGTTTTCGCTAAGTAATCGGTCTCGCGGGCTAACAATTCAAATTTAGAATGATACTTCATGTAAAAAAAATTTTATAACCTAACAAAAATTGTAACTAACTCAAAAACTTAATTTTGTAATAAAAATTCTCAGATGAAATTCAAAAGAACAAAAAATGTCTTACAACTTTCTTCTTACTTTTCGCCTTAGTGCCGACCACCAAGTGTTCCTTTTAGGTACTTTATTTTGAGGTGGTGATTATCCGTTTGTCACGTCCGTGTCTTAACTATTCCCCCAACCCCCTATTAATCGTCTATTGCCTGTGGCACATTCTACTCCAAACGATTAGTGTAGAAGCTGCCTCAGTGCATTATTTGGAATTTAAATAAAAAAACTAAAAGAACACCTCACGCATAAAGCCGCTGATGCCACAGCTTTTTCGGTAGCGTTCTCTTTCTTCTCACTCCCTTTGTTCACTTCTATACTTTAAAGTTCAATTCGATTTAAGCCTCAGCTCTTTTACACAAAGCCATTGTTAATAATTGTGCTAGTTGGTTTTGTGGTAGCGGTTTGGCGGTTCGACACGGTGGCTTCTTCCTCGACTAGTTCGCCGTTGGCGTGGGTTGTTGCCACTCCGCACACCATCCTAACATTATTTAACAAATTTTTCGTGTCGATGTGTGGGTACAGATAAGACGAGAGGAAAAAGAAAAGAGTTGAGGAGGCAGAAATAGAAAGAGGTGATACAAGAAAAAAACCCAGTCATGATGAAAGTAAGAAAAGAGGCAATTTTAAATAAGGAAAAGAATACAAGAAAGAAAAAGAAAGGCCTATAAAATATCTCTGTCCGATCTATCAAACATACTCCAATGAATCCCCTTAATACCTCACTCCGCCAACATGTCTCTGTCCTTAGTCTGGAGCAAGCCCTCCCACTGCGAAATCTTGCAGCCGTGAGTGTACTGTGGCTCCTTCTTACTTTTTAGTACACTCCCCATATTCAGTCGGTTCGTCCGTTTACGTCGGCGTACGTTGGTCGAAAGTCGTCATCACTCACCTCACATAAAATTTCCTATTGGGTTGATGGTACGGCACTAAAGCGAATGCAATGCGCTCAGCCTACCATTTCTACTTGATAGACGTTGCCAGCAAAAGAAAAAAAGAAAACCAAATGTGCCGGTGCAGGAAACAGTGTTCACATCACCCCATTGCTACCGGTCGAATAAAAATAATAAGGAAGTTTTGTTTTTGTTATGTTTATTAACTGTGTTTTGTGCTCACGCAATTCGTTTCCTTTTGAAAATTACAGTTACATTCGTTTTTTTTTTATAATTAATTTTTGCACTAGAAAAATAATAAATATGTTCATAAGAGTGGTGTAAAAATAAATCAAAATTTGAGAAGAAAAAAAACTGCTATGGAGAATCAGGTAAGTAACAAAAAAAAATTTTTATCAAAACGGGGAAAAGGCAAAAAAAAAAAAAAAATTAAATCTTTAAATTAAACTTTAAAGACTCCATTGCTTAAGTACCACGTTAGAATCCCATGAACAGAAGGAGGTAGGAGAGATTTTACTTTATTAGTAAGTCCTTCGTGCCAAACCTTATCAAATGCCTGAGCAACATCCAAAAAGACAGCAGAACAGTATTCTTTATAATCAAAAGCTTTTCGTTTTTCATTCGTTCTACGAATAACTTGCTCTATATTACCATGATTTTTACGGAAACCGAACTGATGATTTGGAATAATATTATTTTCTGATATAAATGGAGTCAATTACAAGAGCAGTGCTTTTTCAAAAAGTTTTGAAACGCATGGAAGTGGTCGGAAGAGTGATCGAAGACTATTTTGACTATAACTCGTGATCTATCTACTCCTTTCACAATGGCAAAATCAATGAGATATGGGATTTTTGTTTGATCAGAGGGCCAGTCTGTTGGTTGTCCTGGTGATAAAAAGTCTAGCCTACCCATGCTGTTTGTAAGAGTATGATACAATATTCTTCCTTTTGGACTTAGAGGTCGAGACCCCCAGTCCGTATGTTTTGAAATCTCCAGCTGCTAGGAGTTTGCTGCCTAGAGTATCTAAGAAATTCTTAAAGTGTTTTTTTAGTGTAACCAAGAAGCGAGTAGGACAGTAGACAGAAGATAAAGTCAAATTACTACAATGATTTTGTATAGAAATGTTGCCGTTAAGAAATATGAGGCAAATGACTCAAGTAAAAAGTGTTTAATTCTGCATCGAACTAGAATCGCTGTTCCACCATGCGCCTTTCCATCAAAAATTGTTTTTATTAGTTAAGTGTGTCTCTAGAAGCATGACATCGATAGAATTACTCGAGAGCAAATAAGTTAATTCCGTTTTGTGTTGGCGAACGCCGTTTGCATTCCATGAACATATGATGAGCGTGTTCATTTTTTAAAAATGAGTATTTGGAGCATCTGATTTTGTGCTCAGACTAGCTCTTGAAGTGTGTTCTGCATAGATGTCATAAATTGGGTCATGCATGGTGTCAAACTGAAAATCATGTTTTCTAAATTGTTGCTATGGGGCTGATATGGATTTTGAGTGTTGGTTGTACCTATCTTTGGTTCACTGGTATAGGACACACCTGGTTTAGCTGAAGAACTTTTAGTAGCTATTTTGTTAGCAGGAGCCTAAAGGAAAACAATTTTATTTTTAGGATTACGTGCAGTTTGCTATTGATGCAATAAACGGCTTTTTAGTTCCTTAGAAATAGGACAGCCTCTGCAATCTGCGGTATGGTCACCCCCGCCGTTGCTACACTTCCTTATATTTTCCTCTTTGCTTCCTTTAATGGTACAGTTGGTGTGGTACAGATCACACGTAGGTTGAAATAAGACTTTGTATGTTCATACAAAAATATTCCTGTTGGGAAAGCGATTAATGGTAGTTACGGACTGTAACGCAGTGGTAACAACAAAGGCAACGACAACTCTTTTGCCACGGGTGGCACGCTGGTGGCTGAAGCTTCAGGAATTCGACGTTCGGTATAAACATCGAAAAGGCTCCCGGATGGTTCATGTCGATGCATTGAGCCGTGTCCCAGCAATGTCAACGGTGGTGAACATGAAAACGGTAGCAGACAGGGTGCTGACTGTGTTTGCATACGACGAAGATTGAGTGGCATCAATGCAGTGTCAGGATGAAAGGTTAAGAGATATTGTTGAAATACTCAACGGAAAGGAAGCGCCCGATGAACGGCAAATTAAGACCGATTACGTCATTCAAACTGGAAGATTGTATCGTAAAACAGGTGATGGAAACAGGCTAGTGGTTCCCAGAGGGGCATATTGGAGGATAGCTTGCCACGACCAAATTGGACACTTTGGAGTCCAGAAAACGCTGGAGCGAATATCAAAGTATTTCTGGTTCCCTCGAATGCGGCGATTTTTGAAGAAGTACATCGCGGCATGTCCGGAGTGTATTTTAAATAAGGTGAGAGGAGAAAAGAAGGAAATGGAACTGCATATCGATGAATCACTTCCAGTTCCGTTTCGAGTGATCCACCTAGATCATCTTGGTCCTTTTGAACGAAGTAAGCGTGGAAATAGCTATATCCTGGTGATAGTTTGCGCATTTAGCAAGCATGTGACATTGAGGGCACTTCGCAACACTAAAACCGGCCCAGTTGTCTCAACGCTTCGAGAATTTTTTATGATATATGGATTGCCGGTAACTATAGTCACCGATAGAGGAACGGCCTTTACGTCCAAAATGTTTAGCGAATTCATCGAGAGTTATGGAATCCAGCATGTGAAAACGGCGGTAAGAACACCGCGAGCTAATGGGCAGGCAGAGCGCATAAAACGAACGGTATTGGCGGCGCTGAAGTGTTCATCAGCAACGATGAAGGAATGGGACGAAGCTTTGCCGAATCTGCAGTGGACCATCAATTCGCAGAAAAATACAACGACGAAGCACCACCCAAAGCGTTTGATTTTTAATTTCAATCCACGTGAAGTCACGACAAACAAGCTGATCCATGCTATGGATCAAAGCAGAAGCGAGCCTTTGGACGACTTCCGCACAGAGGATGCGGCAAACAATGCGAAGAAGGAAAAGCTAAAGTGGAAACAACGGGTGGAGGCGAAAACGTGCGCACCACATAAGTATCAACTAAACGACCTGGTTATGATAGATTACGTAGCAGAGCAAACGGGTTTGTCACATAAGTTGGATCCAGCGTTCAAGGGGCCATATATGGTGACCAAGGTTATCGGTCATGACCGTTATTTGGTTGAGGACTTGCCGGATTCACGACGGAAACAAAAGCGATACACCGGAGTCTTATCCGCCGATCATTTGAAACCACAATGTGTCCTTACCGATCCGGATGACGCTTTCGAAGGGGTGCATGAAGAAGACGACTCGTCCGAGGCGGACGAAATGTCAAAAGTGGCCGAGCTGTAAGAGTTGATACCCGAACGATGCCGAGTGAACGAGAGAGCGGCATAAAAGCGGCAGTGAGTGATAGTGAAGACGTGTTCGCGCATCATTTCAAATTGTCTTGTATTGAATTCTCTGTTTTTGTTGTTTTGTTAAAGAAGAGTATATGTTATTTTTTCTTTTATTAATTAAAGTTCTTTATATTAAATTTCAATCAAACGCTTTAAAAGTTATTCAACACTCGGGTATTCCTTAAACATGTAAAATGAGTGCTACAAAAAATAAATTAAAAGTTAAGAAAAAAAAAAAAATCATTTATAAACATGACGAATAGATCATTGAGAAACCCCTGTTGGAACTTTTTTAAGCGCTGAAAGCTTATCAGCAGCACAAACCCCTTCCCTTCTACCGTTTATTTTTTTTAAACTTTTCGTTTTTATTGTATCTTCCTTTAAATAGAAACTAACAATAAGTATTCAAATCTTAATTCCAAATAAATTTTAGCTACTTATAACGCATATAAAGAATAAAGTAGTATTTCGATACGACGGGCCTCAATTCAAGAGATGAGCTGCTGATGAATTTCAGCCTCTCGAAGTGAGGGCGATACGCGCTTGAGGTGTACTTTTCGACGGGTGGCGATTGCCGCAGCTGGACAATCGTTGTCGCTAAGTAATCGGTCTCGCGGGTTGGCATCGACCGCTTGTATATGCGGACCCGGAAATACCTTGCGGCACGGCTGCTCCTATTTCTATATTTTGGGTAACGTGGTCTTTAAATTAAACTTTAAAGACTCCATTGCTTAAGTACCACGTTAGAATCCCATGAACAGAAGGAGGTAGGAGAGATTTTACTTTATTAGTAAGTCCTTCGTGCCAAACCTTATCAAATGCCTGAGCAACATCCAAAAAGACAGCAGAACAGTATTCTTTATAATCAAAAGCTTTTCGTTTTTCATTCGTTCTACGAATAACTTGCTCTATATTACCATGATTTTTACGGAAACCGAACTGATGATTTGGAATAATATTATTTTCTGATATAAATGGAGTCAATTACAAGAGCAGTGCTTTTTCAAAAAGTTTTGAAACGCATGGAAGTGGTCGGAAGAGTGATCGAAGACTATTTTGACTATAACTCGTGATCTATCTACTCCTTTCACAATGGCAAAATCAATGAGATATGGGATTTTTGTTTGATCAGAGGGCCAGTCTGTTGGTTGTCCTGGTGATAAAAAGTCTAGCCTACCCATGCTGTTTGTAAGAGTATGATACAATATTCTTCCTTTTGGACTTAGAGGTCGAGACCCCCAGTCCGTATGTTTTGAAATCTCCAGCTGCTAGGAGTTTGCTGCCTAGAGTATCTAAGAAATTCTTAAAGTGTTTTTTTAGTGTAACCAAGAAGCGAGTAGGACAGTAGACAGAAGATAAAGTCAAATTACTACAATGATTTTGTATAGAAATGTTGCCGTTAAGAAATATGAGGCAAATGACTCAAGTAAAAAGTGTTTAATTCTGCATCGAACTAGAATCGCTGTTCCACCATGCGCCTTTCCATCAAAAATTGTTTTTATTAGTTAAGTGTGTCTCTAGAAGCATGACATCGATAGAATTACTCGAGAGCAAATAAGTTAATTCCGTTTTGTGTTGGCGAACGCCGTTTGCATTCCATGAACATATGATGAGCGTGTTCATTTTTTAAAAATGAGTATCTGAGCATCTGGAGCATCTGATTTTGTGCTCAGACTAGCTCTTGAAGTGTGTTCTGCATAGATGTCATAAATAGGGTCATGCATGGTGTCAAACTGAAAATCATGTTTTCTAAATTGTTGCTATGGGGCTGATATGGATTTTGAGTGTTGGTTGTACCTATCTTTGGTTCACTGGTATAGGACACACCTGGTTTAGCTGAAGAACTTTTAGTAGCTATTTTGTTAGCAGGAGCCTAAAGGAAAACAATTTTATTTTGAGGATTACGTGCAGTTTGCTATTGATGCAATAAACGGCTTTTTAGTTCCTTAGAAATAGGACAGCCTCTGCAATCTGCGGTATGGTCACCCCCGCCGTTGCTACACTTCCTTATATTTTCCTCTTTGCTTCCTTTAATGGTACAGTTGGTGTGGTACAGATCACACGTAGGTTGAAATAAGACTTTGTATGTTCATACTCCTGCTAGTTAGTACATTGGATGTGAGCGTTTCTAGCATAAGGCTCACTTATAGACGCGACGTGTGCGTAAGGAGCTTTTGCTTGGCATGCGTACGTTTGCAAGAACGTAAGTCGACTTAGAAGCTGATCTTTGAAAAGCACCAGTTTCAAAGCTTATATCGGTTCGTGTCTAGGGTGCTACTTATGTCTGGCGTTTGCGGAAAAGAAAAGAAGAAGAAAAAGCTATAAACTTAAGGTAAAAGGGAATGTAGAACTAAATGACGGATCAATAAGGCAAAAACAAAGCGCTTTTAATTGTCTTTTAATTGTCAAAATAATAATACTTTCTTTGAGAGCAAGCGGCGTCAATCTTCCAATCCCAGGTATAGCTGCTGCACTCCGACTTCCGTTCCGGGCTGCTTCAGGACCGATCCGACTATAAACTTTATGTATTTTATATAAATTACGCGACCGCACCGAAAATTCGTTTTCCGATCAACAGTGTTGTAAACACCTTCTACCGTTAAGGTAGGATTTCATTAATCTTGCAGCACTGCTCCCAAATCCGAAGTAAGGGATAAGTTTTTGAATGAGAGGGAGTGACTGATAGTATCGAAAGCTTTTGAGAAGTCTAAGAAAGTGAAAACTGTAGTTTCTCCACGTTCAAAAGCAGGACGAACGTCTTCAAAAACTTTCAGTATAGCAGTAGCGCAGCTGTGGTTTTGAAGAAAACCAGATTGGCTTTCAGACAGAAGCTTGTGCCTTGCAATATGCTCACAAATTTGCAAAGTAAAACATTTTGCAAACACCTTGGAAAGTCCAGAAAGTATGCTTATGGGGCGGTAATCTTTACCAGTCTTACGTGAAGCATTTTTGGCCACTGGAATAACATAAGACACTTTCCAGCTATCCCGGAACGAAGAGGTGGTTATGCAAAAGTTCAATAAGTGAGTTAGTGGTGACACAATAAAAGGCAGTAATAGTATGACAAATTGCAGGCTTATGTTGTCGTCAGTGACAGCATTCGATTTAATGAACATTATCGCATTTGCAACTTGAGTTTCAAAACAGCAACAGAAAACAAAACTGACATCAGGCGTTACTTTCAGGTTGTCACCTCTTTTTTTGACCTCTTTTGTAAACCAAGGCTGTGGGCATGCGACGGATTTAGGTACAACTGGAACATGCCTGTTGTAAAAGCTTAAAAGGTGCCAAGAGATGAAGTGAAGCTTCTCATGAACAGTGGCAAAATACCAACAATCATTCCAAGGGATTGCGCTGGCCCAACTAAGAAGCGAGCTAATGTTGATTTGATTGAAATCATGGCAAGAGAAAGTGGCTTGCGTGAGTATGCTTTCAAATTTTATATCATACGATATGAAGAGCAAATCATGAGCCGATATACCAGGCAGTGATAGTTGTTCATAATGAAGAACACTATTGACATCAGATACACACAACAGGTCCAGAAGGATTGGTCTATGATTAGGGGAAAACGCGTGGGGAAATTATTTAGAATACTTATTCGTAACGTATTTATTAAACTAAGCAACCTATCTGTTGGATCAACTTTGTAAATCCAAACTATAAATTTAAGTTTTTTCTCTAATCACAATATCATATTAAATATGATTCTAAATTGTAATAATGTTGCAAAAACTTTAGAATTTTAGACAGAGTTGAAGAAACAGAGAAGAATAGATATTTTCGATACAAGTGTCGAAATGAAGATTTTTTTTGCACGAGTGGTAAATGTTGTAAAACGAGGCGCAGCCGAATTGTTTTTCATGTTTGTTTTATTTACAAAAATATTTGGAATATATAAAGATAGATTTTATTTTTGATTTCGGAGCACCAACGCTCTTTGCAACAACTATATAATGGCAACTCTTATTACTGACACGAAAAACCATTTTTCCATGCAATACTAGTCGGAGCTTTATACGAAGCTCTACCCCCCTTTGCACTAGTTCTTTAGTTTTGGTGAAAGCACTAGTTGCATCCGGGCAATAAACCTCACGCTTCCTAGAGGGTAATAAGCATTGAGCTCTGCTGTGTTGAAAGTCAGATTGTAATGTCGATGTGTGAGTTCATATATACACAAATCGTGGTGAAAGTCAGTTTATTTTATGTGAATGTGTTAGCTGTGGGCAAAGTCAGATTGTGAATGGGCAAAGTCGGTTTATACAAGCTCCCCTCACCCGTCTTAGTGATTTTGGGAAGTGTCGCTTGTAGTATTGTATGTTGCACACCTTGCCTTGTATTTTTTGAAATGCGTGCGTTTTGAAATTTATTATTTCACGCTTTGGAATTCATTACAAACCCTGGTAGTATGCCATGCTTTTTATTTTTTTTTAAATTTTTTTTTATACTTTCTCAAATCTAGTGTCATAATATGCTTCATTATGATTTTAAAATCGACATCATAATAGGCCTATTATGATGTCGAATTGCATAAAAACTATTTTGAAGTTTTTCCCTTGAATTATTATAATAAAAGGATTCTCTCAAAATTTTCTGGTTTCATTTAAATTCCTGTCAGGATCGTCAATTCCACTTTTAGTAAAAGGAATCTCTCGAAGTCCTTTTTGGTTTCAATATTCTTCAAAATATTTCTTCTAATATAATTGGAATTGCTGTATTATTCGATCCTCAATGGTATTTCGTTCACCAGCAATAACAAAGCCAAAGATGACAATTAATAGCTGTGAGCTCTGCAGTGCTCAATATTCCCTAGAAATGGTGCAGCGTGACACATGTGATCTCTGGTATCACTTTGTGTGTGTCGGCGTAACCAGTTCGATTCTTGAACAACCTTGGGAACACCCTACATGTCAGCAAGCGGCCACTCTTCAAAATGGTACCAGTTTGGCGGGTGTGACTAATCCAGTCAAAGGCGCAAGTTCAGTTGGAGTCATTGACACTCAAAAACCATTACCTCTCTGTGAGGAACTTCCCAGGAAGGTAAACTCAGCTGCTAAACATACAACTGTAGGGGGATCAACGAGATCCAGTGCATCTTCAAGACGCAAAATAGAACTTAGATTGAAGCAGTTTGACGAAGAGAAGGCTTTAGAAAAGCTATACATCCAAAAAAAAATATGAAGCTTTACATGAGAATGTGGATGAGGATGATTCTTCTCATAGCAGTAATAGTATTCGCTCCATTCGTATCAAAAAATGGGTATCACAGCAAGCGTTTCGAGCAACTAAGAAAGAAGCAAAAAAGATACCGAATCAGGTTTGTGAAACTGCTGAAAGGCGATTAACTCGGGAAGTATTACCTGCGCGACATGCCTTGTCAAATGATTTGCCTCTTTTTCCGGAAAACCTGAGGAATGGCCGTTTTTCTTTAGTGCATTCAACGAAAGTACTCAGCTATATGCATTTTCCGATGGAGAAACTCTTCTAAGTTTACAACGATGCCTTCGTGGAAAGGCTTTGGATGTGGTGCGTAGTCTTCTTTTCATCCCTAAAAACGTCCCAGAAATTGTCAAATTGCTGACAATGATGTTTGGGAGATCCGAAACAATAATCAACGCTATGATTGAGAAAGTAAGGTTGGAGCATCCTGTCAAAGCTGTGTTAAGAACTTGTGCTCAACATTGGATGCCTCAAGTTTGGTTTCGCAATATGAATAATCCTTTGTTGTTACAAGACCTCGTTGAAAAGCTGCCTGCACAGACCAAACTTTACTAGGTAATGTACACTTCAAGTCAAGCAAAGTCATTATCCACATTTTCAAATTGGCTGTTCCAGATTCCTGAGGCAATAAGTGAAGTTTCACCCTTCACTTTGCATAACAAAGTACAGGTAAACGTTCATTCGCACGATCACTCCAAAGCAGTTGAAACAGAAATGTGCTTATTATGCAATAAGCCCCAACAATTTGAGAACTGTTACAAATTCTAAGAGATAAAGCTAGTAGATCGCTGGAATAAGGTAAAACGACTTAAATTATGTCGTCTGTGTCTAACCAAACATGCCTACAATCAATGCACCAAGGATAAATTCGCAGAAGGAGGCTGTGAAGCTAAACACCATAACCTCCTGCATAAATTCAAACCGAAATCTGACATTGAACTTTCTAAAGTCAACCCATCTATGGTGTGTCATTCAACTGATGATCAAGGAATGAAAACATATTTCAAGATTGTCCCAGTGACACTTTCAGTAAAGGAAAATCAATAGACGTGTTCGCCTTTCTCGACGATGGTTCTAGTATTACGCTCATTGAAGAGAATCTAAGCAGAAAACTAGAGCTGCAAGGAGAATTTAAGACTCTTTGTCTCACCTGGACCTCCCAAACATCAAGAGTAGAAGATGACTCCATGCAAGTCGATCTCTCAATTTCGAAGCAAGTTCCTGGTTCAAAAAGGTAGTCTTTGCGAAATGTTCGAACAGTTAAAAATTCAGCGCTACCCATGCAAAATGTTAGTCGTGAAGAACTTAACCGATTCAAGCACTTGCGAAATAAACAATATGCTGAGTATCAAAATGCTATGCCTCAAATTCTCATTGATTTGAACAATAGCTTGGCTTGCAATATGTTACACTCAAGCTTGTTGAAGGTAAGACAAGTGAACAATTTTCTTCTAAAACCCGGTTAGGTTGGGTCATTCATGGTGGCTGTAATTACAATTCCTCTGGTATGGTTGGGGCTCACTTGGTTGGAGAGTGCGATTGTAATAGAGAACTGGACGATTTACACAAGCTCGTGGATGACTATTTGTCCCTTGAACGTTGTCCTGTAAAAGAGGTAGTCTCTAATGATGATAAGCATGCGAACCTTATACTCGAAACTACAACTAAGCGCATTGGCGATCGCTACGAAACTGGGGTGCTGTGGAAAAGCGATAATCAAAAAACTGCCAATAGTTACTCTATGGCCATTAAAAGGTTGCATTGTCTTGAAAAACGACTCAGCCTTGACTAAATTCCTATTATAAGTCAGGAAATTGAAGATTTAGCTTCTTAAAATTACGCTCGCAA
>CM035806.1:77854514-77876396 GCA_020466095.1 Chlorops oryzae
CGTCAGCGACGATTTGTCCGAGCCGGACGAAAAGCAGGAGTGGTCGAGCTGTAAAGAAACGACACACCCTAGCGAGTGCTATTATCGACACCCTAGCACGAGGAGTATTGTCGGGCAGTGAGTCTCGAACGGTCAACGGCGGCGGACGCGAACGCGCATTTGAATTTACGTATTTTATTAAGTATCGAACGAGTTGTGAAATATTTGAAGTTTTGTTTTCTTTAATTTATTTTGTTTTTTTCAAGTCATTAAAGTTACTGAAGTTTTTTTTGTTAAGTTTAATCGAAGTGTTTTTTATAAATTGCATTTAAATTTATCATATATGTGATTACGTTCTGAATACATATGTAATTACATCTGATTACTTTTACAATTTAAAGCATTGGTGCAATTATATATGTGATTGTATTTATTTGACAGATTGTTCTTCTATTTCTCAAATGGTTTATTATTTCGATCGTATATAATGTGATTGAATTTTCAAAATCCTTAGGCACTCCAAGTAGGGATGCAATATCGCTCATAAAAAATATCGATTTGAGAATATCGATGTTTCCAAAAGTCAAACATCGATGTTAAAAATATCGACGTTTCCACACGGTATATCGATGTTTTTCCGATATTGCTAATTACAATTTTTAAACCTTCATTCATAGCGCGTTTCTTTATGGTGTTTAACTCTGAGATGTTTAGCTAAACACTTCGAGCGGTTCCACGTATGCGAGGTGTTTAGGTTTCACAGCTGTTTGTGTATTTACAATTGCAAGCAGTGTTGCCATTTGTAGGAAAATCACTTGAAGGGAAAGAGGGACAGAATTATTAAATTCGGCAAAATGTAGGGAATTCGTTATATATTCTTAAATATTAAGAGATATTTTGAATATAGTTTCTTGTCGATCAATAAAAACGACAAAATAAACGTCTCGTCTCGTGGAGTTGGAAGTGGAAAACCCAGAAAAAACTATATCTGAAAGAATTTAGGAGGATTATAATTTTTACACGGTTGTGTAATCGATTTCTGTGACATGGCCCATAACCTTAATTTTATTATTTTTGGTAAAAACTATCGTTCAGCATCGATACTCTACCAAGAATCATACAATACAAGATTATGCCTTGCGCATATTATACATTTTTTTCCAAATTTTCCGTGTGTAAAAAAATTTAGGAAATTTTTAGTTTTGCTTTTGGCAACATTTTTTTGTTTTTTGTTTTGATTTTCTTATGACAGTTAGATATGCATGAAATTCCGATACGATAAATCGATTTCTTTCCTATCGATGAAAGTGTTTATGAGGTGTTAAAGAGATAAACACTTCGTTATCGCGTTTAACTTTTGTATGGCAAAACACGAGTTTAACACCTCGTTTAGGGCCCTAAACGCTTAAACGCGAGTTAAACACCATATGGAAACGCACTATCAGAGATGATGATTGCTTATTTCAACCAAGAAACACCTCTCAATGCAGTCCAAATACAATTGACTAGGTCAGATTAGGTTTCAGTAGTAGTTTATTGGAATGAAAGTGTTAACGAAAAATAAAATTATGCACACTCCTTTAAAAACAATACGTCGCTACTCTTCAAAAACCCTGTAAGCGCCAATTTCTCGAAAATAACTTTTTTGTTTTTTATGGTAGAAAAAAATATTTCCTATGAGTTGGCAGTCTCAACTTGACAAGTTTGTATGAAAAAAAAATAACTAAGGCCAATTCAAAAACCTCGTAAGTGCCGTACAAAATGAAAATTTCCTGCAAAACCTTTTTTTTGGCTCATAAATAACAGGTTGGCTGATAAGTCCCCGGTCTAACAAAGAAAAACACATTTTTTTTGTCAAAATTCGTTTTTATTATTCAACATAGTTCCCTTCAAGAGCGATACAACGATTATAACGACCTTCCAATTTTTTGATACCATTTTGGTAGTACTCCTTCGGTTTTGCCTCAAAATAGGCCTCAGTTTCGGCGATCACCTCTTCATTGCAGCCAAATTTTTTTCCCTGCGAGCATCCTTTTGAGGTCTGAGAACAAGAAAAAGTCGCTGGGGGCCAGATCTGGAGAATACAGTGGATGGGGAAGCAATTCGAAGCCTAATTCTTGAATTTTTGCCATCGTTCTCAATGACTTGTGGCACGGTGCGTTGTCTTGGTGGAACAACACTTTTTTCTTCTTCATATGGGGCCGTTTTGCCGCGATTTCGACCTTCAAACGCTCCAATAACGACATATAATAGTCACTGTTGATGGTTTTTCCCTTCTCAAGAAAATCGATAAAAATTATTCCATGCCCATCCCAAAAAAACAGAGGCCATTAACTTTGCCAGCGGACTTTTGAGTCTTTCCACGCTTCGGATACGGTTCACCGATCGCTGTCCACTCATCCGACTGTCGATTGGACTCAGGAGTGTAGTGATAGAGCCATGTTTCATCCATTGTCACATATCGACGCAAAAACTCGGATGTATTGCGAGTTAACAGCTGCAAACACCGCTCAGAATCATCAACACGTTGTTGTTTTTGGTCAAATGTGAGCTCGCGCGGCACCTATTTTGCACAGAGCTTTTTCATATCCAAATAATGATAAATGATATGACCAACACGTTCCTTTGATATCTTTAAGGCCTCTGCTATCTCGATCAACTTCATTTTATGGTCATTCAAAATCATTTTGTGAATTTTTTTTATGTTTTCGTCGGTAATTACCTCTTTCGGGCGTCCACTGCGATTCACCGTCCTCCGTGCTCATTTCACCACGCTTGAATTTTGCATACCAATCAATTATTGTTGATTTTTCCTGGGGCAGAGTCCGGAAAACTCATTATCAAGCCAAGTTTTTGCTTCCACTGTATTTTTTTCCCTTCAGAAAACAGTATTTTATCAAAACACGAAATTCCTTTTTTTCCATTTTTTTCACAATAACAAAAGTTGCTTCACAAAAGACGCTCTATCTCACAAACTAATTGATTTAAAGACGTCAAATTTTGACACGAATCATTTGAAGGTTGCCACTATATAAAAATAATATGCATTTAATACTAGCGACGCCATCTATGTGTCAGACCGGGGACTTATCAGCCAACCTGTTAAATTTAAAAAATACACTTTTTCTCATTTGTAAAGAGACAAGCATATTTTGTTGTTGAAACAAAAAACGAGAAAATATTTCCTTTAAAAGAAAGAAGAATGACAAGCTGCTACTATTAATTTGAGGTATGGTGAATAAAACCCATGCTACTTTAAGATTTTAAAAGTAGTAAGTATATCATAAAAAATTCTAAAATGGTGTTTTATCAACGAGTTTATCATTTTTATGACAATATATTAACAAAAATTGTACAATTTTATAGATATCCTTCAAGAAAGTTGCAATGTCAATGATGAATACCGATTAAATACCAAATTTTTCGAAACGTTTCCAATAAATAACAAAATCTAATAATTTTAAGTTGTTTTTTGAGGTTTTATGGGCTCTACGCAGATATGTAAGAAGTATAGAGCTCGTTCTTGTGAAGAAAGGAAATCAGACAGGTCGACAGAACTATAGAAAATGAATGATTTAAATGCAACCCCGAATATCCGATTGCTTTTAATCTGCGTATTCGTTGAAGTTTTAGAAGTAACTCAAAGTACTTCTTCGTTTTTTTTTTTTGCATGTGTTTAGTATAGGAATTTTACCTCCTGGATATCTGCGCAGAGCCCATTATTACTGAAAAAAGTTTTTATAAGCTTGAAAAAATTGTTTCCTAATTTGAATAACAACGAAAAGAGAAGAAAACAAAGAAAAGAACATAAGAAGTAAAATTTGTTTGACTGAAAAAAAAAAAAATTAAAATAAAAATTGCAATTTTTTTTTTTTAATTTGGTAAAACCTCGTAAGCGACAAAATTTGCAAATTTTGATTTGCGCAGAAAACACGTAAGCGACAAATTTGGCGAGAGCTACTTTTAACAAGCAAATAATCTCAAAACAAAGTTGTGTACCGTTGGGGGGAGTTACAAAACTATATTTTGATAAAACGAAATTGAATTTAAAACACCGATTTAAAAAACTATTAAGTTTTTTTCGTTTTCTAAGAATTCATGTCATGACGCTTACGTGGTTTTTGAAGAGTAGCGACGAATACGAACTAATAACAAATTATTTTTTTAAAACTGAACTTAAAAATAGTAATTTTGATAGAGGCGAAAATGTTTCCCAAATTTCAACATTTTGTTCGACTCAAAAGGTGAGAACTCGCGTCAATAATTGGCTAGTGTAAAAGGCCTGTATGAAAAAATATCGTTCATAAAATATCGCCCATTAAATACGATGTATCATCGATGTTTTTGATTTCAACATCGATATTAGAACATCGATTTCGAGGATAGAAACATCGATGTTTTGGAAACATCGATATATCGTTTGCATCCCTAACTCCAAGGCATGAAGGAGTGTAGGTCTAACTGTCGACGTCGAAATGGCTCTGCCCCGATGGGGAAATACACCATTAGGCAGGTATAGGAAATTCAACAAATTGGGGAAATTCATTAAAAAGCTACCAACAAAAATCTTAGGCACTAATAGGAAATTCAACTAATTCGAGAAATTCACCAGAAAGCTACCAACAACAATACGGGTGGACACAAAGTGGCACGAAGATGCCACTTGCAAGAAAATTATCAAAGAAAAACGGCGTCGGTTCGGGTTTTTTATATATGTATGTAGCTTTAAAAGTTATAATTGAAGCTTTAATAAATGTACTACGATATGTTTTTGCTTAATGTGCACGAATGTTTTCAATTTGTAATAAGTTATGTGGATAGGGTAGGACTAAAAAAACAATATCTTTTTCTCCTAGATATTGAGTTTCCTTGATTAGTTTCCTTGATTAGTTTTGAGTTTTTCAGGCTTTACATATTATATCATTTGGTAGATATTTTAAATGTAATGTACTCGAAAATCTTCCAAAATTAAAAATAAAAGTGGCAATGCGTTTCACCACAGCGCAGAGCTAATGATTTCGCTGCCATAGCATGCTTCTCTTTTCCTCATGCTATATGCCTATGTTGAGGCAGCGTAGCTCTTACACATTGCAGGGATTGGGAAGAAGAAGAGTTAGACCTACACTCCTACATGCTCCAAGGGGCAGGTGGACCACGAATATAACGTGGTGAAATATGTTCCGCCCAATCGTTGAGAACGCCCCTTTCTTTATTGTTATATAGAATATATTTTAAATTCCAGGTGATAAAAAATTCAATTAGACCCAATTATGTATATGTAATTGCATTTGTTTGTATGTACATAATTGGATACAATTACATATATTATTCCAGACGATTAGATATTTAATTGGACGGAATTATATATGTAATTGGAATTATTTTTTTATCATTTGATACAATTACATATTATATATAATTGGAGGTAATGAAAAATATAATTGGACGTAATTATGAAAATATAATTACATCATACCCAATTACACATGTAATGCCTGCAAAATATAATTGGGTATATGATATTTTTTCTCTGCGTGTGTCAAATCCCATACAAAAACAATTCGAATTTTTTAAAAATATGCTTTAAACAGCGTGGTAATATTGGACCTAGAAAATGTTACGCAACTCATATTGAGGGTAATCTCTTGAGGCTTGCGAACGAAATTATTCTTTTCAAGAACAACAGGAAGCCGACGGAGGCTTAGTTAATGCACATCCCATTGTGAGAATCGATTCTCTCAACGTATCTCGAGCAAAAAGACGAAACCCATTCCATGCCTTGCCCCTGCCGACACGTTTAGTGACAGTGCGTTACTTTCATATTTCAAAGCTAAAACTCATGGAGTGAAGATAATAAATGTCTTTACGGAGAGGCTGACCCCAATTCATTGTCAAGTAATTATGAATTTTTTTTTTGATCGAGCAGTTTATTGGGATTGTTGGAAGACTTTGAATATTCAAATTATATAAAAGCAGCACTGAGGACCACAAACTCTTATGCGGAGGACAGAACTATAATCCTAAATCCTAAGACTCCACCACGGTGCTGGTTGCTGTCTATCTCATTAGTGTGGCTATGAATTAAATAATGAAATAATTGATAAAATTTCTGATCTTAAATATGCTCATAAACTTCTTCTCTGATTTCAGACATACATCGCATCCAACGGAGGCTCTCAACATATACGGAGGTAGGTTGCTATTTTTCAATTTCGAATGAAAACTTTTCAAATTGAATGGAATAAAAAAGCCATTACATTTCCAATTGCAAATGCTTTCGCTCAAGTTAATTATTGACGTATCAAATACTTACATTTATATGTGTGTGTGTATGCGAACGTATTTGCTCTCATGTAGTGCTATATTTTACAATTTCATATAGACAAAAATTGAGGTTAAGGACTAGAGTTCCCAACCCTCCGGCTTCCGCGCGGAGAGTCATGGTTTCAGACATCATCTGCGGGTTGGAAGGATAGTTCTCCGGGTCATGTATGCTAAACTTCTAAACTTAGAATTTTTCATACAAAAACATTCACATTTTACATGTCTATACTTTCAAATTTGGCACGTCCTGCTTACGCTGGGTGTAAAAAAATGCCGAAGCCGAACTTCGTCCATTGACTTAAACTTCGGCCAAAGACCGAAGGCGAAGATGTAAAAAAACAATAAACAACAAATACAAAACTATTTTCACTTTTTTTGTTTTGTTTTAATTTAAAGAAAAGTCTTAGTTAGAACTTCTAACCCTTCTCGGAATGGGAATGATATTGATACTTATAGACAATCTTTGACAGATATTTCTGGTTGGAGGAGGTTGGAACCAGTGTTCGGAGAATTCTGCACGAGTGTGACAAGTATGGTGGCACAGGCGGGTAAATTCGAATTATCAGAACTTCAAAATTGTAGTAAATTCGTTAAGAAATATGAAAGGTTACGGAGATGAATTATGGGGATTGCAGAAAACAAGTGTGATATTCTAGAACATCTTTACAAAATTTTCAAATATTTTTTCCAGTTGCCGAAATATTGGGGCGGCATGGCCCATCCAATAAAGTTTTTGGAGGGGCAAAAAGTGCCTTGCCCCCAATAGTTGCCGCGCCTATACTGGGCAATTGTTAAGAAAAAACTAAAGAAATATGGCGGAGTGAGCACAAATAATCATTCCAATTTATCTTAGTGGAATAAATGTGCCTCTCAAGTATCCAGAAACCAAGTGCAGGTCTTAATGGCATCTATCAAAAGACACACCCGCAATTTCATTCGTACTAAAGATATCTGATTTTATTAATAACATAGTTGTTAAGAGAAATAAACAAGCATTCTTTTGTAATATAAATTACTAAAATCGTCCTTTTACTTCCAAAGTTATGACATGATGAATGTGTATCAATTTTGTTTGAACAATGCCTTAACTCATCGCGTCATATGTCATAATCACCCCTACTCTTTAGTAAAACCTTGTTAATATCCCATATATAAAAGTTAAGAAACAAATATTATATATCTTCTCCAGCCATAAGGCCACGCAGCCAGGGCTTCCAGATAGTTTATAATTTTAATTAAGATATGTCTTTGTAAATAAATAAATAAAGTTGTGCGCTGTCATTTATGCGTTTATTTTTTCATTTACATACTCGTATAACAGGTTGGCTGATAAGTCCCCGGTCTGACAAATAGATGGCGTCGCTAGTATTAAATGCATATTATTTTTTATATAGTAGCAACCTTCAAATGATTCGTGTCAAAATTTGACGTCTGTAAGTCAATTAGTTTGTGAGATAGAGCGTCTTTTGTGAAGCAACTTTTGTTATTGTGAAAAAAATGGAAAAAAAGGAATTTCGTCTTGTGATAAAATACTGTTTTCTTAAGGGAAAAAATACAGTGGAAGCAAAAACTTGGCTTGATAATGAGTTTCCGAACTCTGCCCCAGGAAAATCAACAATAATTGATTGGTATGCAAAATTCAAGCGTGGTGAAATGAGCACGGAGGACGGTGAATGCAGTGGACGCCCGAAAGAGGTGGTTACCGACGAAAACATCAAAAAAATTCACAAAATGATTTTGAATGACCGTAAAATGAAGTTGATCGAGATAGCAGAGGCCTTAAAGATATCAAAGGAACGTGTTGGTCATATCATTCATCAATATTTGGATATGAAAAAAGCTCTGTGCCAAAATGGGTGCCGCGCGAGCTCACATTTGACCAAAAACAACAACGTGTTGATGATTCTGAGCGGTGTTTGCAGCTGTTAACTCGCAATACACCCGAGTTTTTGCGTCGATATGTGACAATGGATGAAACATGGCTCTATCACTACACTCCTGAGTTCAATCGACAGTCGGCTGAGTGGACAGCGATCGGTGAACCGTATCCGAAGCGTGGAAAGACTCAAAAGTCCGCTGGCAAAGTAATGGCCTCTGTTTTTTGGGATGGGCATGGAATAATTTTTATCGATTTTCTTGAGAAGGGAAAAACCATCAACAGTGACTATTATATGTCGTTATTGGAGTGTTTGAAGGTCGAAATCGCGGCAAAACGGCCCCATATGAAGAAGAAAAAAGTGTTGTTCCACCAAGACAACGCACCGTGCCACAAGTCATTGAGAACGATGGCAAAAATTCAAGAATTAGGCTTCGAATTGCTTCCCCATCCACTGTATTCTCCAGATCTGGCCCCCAGCGACTTTTTCTTGTTCTCAGACCTCAAAAGGATGCTCGCAGGGAAAAAATTTGGCTGCAATGAAGAGGTGATCGCCGAAACTGAGGCCTATTTTGAGGCAAAACCGAAGGAGTACTACCAAAATGGTATCAAAAAATTGGAAGGTCGTTATAATCGTTGTATCGCTCTTGAAGGGAACTATGTTGAATAATAAAAACGAATTGTGACAAAAAAATGTGTTTTTCTCAGGGACTGTAAATAACGGTTATCAACAAAATTGTTGAAGAAAAAGTTCGGATGGAACTAATGGTCGGAGCAAATAATGAATGACATCCCTAGAATCCGCATGACTTTTTCTTCCGGAATCCACAATGATTTTTATTTTTTAACTTTTTCCTATAAAAGTCAAATAATAATCATTATTTTTCAGGTTTAATTTTTCAGTCAAAAATTGATTTGATTAAAATTTTTTCGAGCAAAAAATAATCGTTTTTCTGTGATCGTTTTTTTTCGAGCAAGAATATCAGTCAAAACCAAATTTCTCGAAAAGCACTTCTCCAATTTAACTCTTTGAAGAACTACGACTTCTTCAACGCCTACTCAAGAAAGGCCAATTTATTTAAATCTAGGACAAGCCAATGCAGAATAAATTGTTTCAAAGTGTAAAATTGGACAAGTACTTTTCGAGAAAATTGGTTTTGACTGATATTCTTGCTCGAAAAAAAACGATCACAGAAAAACGATTATTTTTTGATCGAAAAAATTTTAATCAAATCAAATTTTAATCAAATTGACTGAAAACTTAAACTCAAGGAATAACGGTTATAAAAAAAAAACAAGCACTTTTATAACCGTTATTTCGTGATTTTTATAATAAAAATCATAACCGTTACGGTCCCTGGTTTTTCTTTGTTAGACCTGGGACTTATCAGCCAACCTGTTAAGTATGTATACCATACAGGGGTGTCACAGAATCCAATAGCCGTCGGAATCGGAATTAAAACCGAAAACTGAAAAATTTCATACAGAATTTACAAATTTTGTTCTAACATAAATTGCACAGAATCATAACAGAAATATATATGAAAATTCAATTGATCGGATTCTGTGACACCCCTGATTGGCCGGGAATCTCGCAATTTAGAGTTGGTATCCCTAATTTTGACCCATTGCAGTGCTCTCAAAATAAAAAACGACATATAAAAGTAAATTTTGTGAATTTTTTTTTGAGTTGACTGTCTTGCATGAGAGAGCTGTAACTTCCTCGATTCATACCAAACCATACTATTTGGCATTACAGTATTCCCCGGATATAAGCATTCCCCGCTTATATGCACGCGAATTTCAGTTATTCGCCTTAAATTTCAATTCATTGAGCCCCGCTTATCAATATTTTTCGTTCATTTTGCAAGGTGCTTATATCCGGGGAGTACTGTAGTCATAAGTGATGGCAGTTTTTTTAAACGCATAAAAATTTTTTAAAAGCATAAACTTATATATTTTCCTCACAGATTTTTCCATACCAAAATGATACCTGCACCATAAGAAGAAAATTGCTTTAAATGGAAATCTGATACTTTTAGGACACCAGATAAGTCCAATACGAAAACAATTTCCAGATTGTTTAGTTTCTTTTTTTGCTTTTCTTAATTTAATTTTTTTCATTTTTCCCCATAATTCTTAAGTGCTTAAAAAGCACTTTTCGACAGACAAAAAGCTAGAAAGTCAATTTATAGAACGGAAATTAAAATGAAGGCATACTAAAAATAAAGCTTCAAAAACTGCAGAAATGATATTCAATTTGCCATTGCAATGCCAGGGAATTAGAAATAAAAAAATCCTTTGAGGAAAATATGGAAGAAAAATTCAGCTAGCTAGATATATAAAGTCGGATAAACTGGAACTTAATATTACGGTATCCTGCGTGAATTTGGATTTAAAGTTATCTATTCGTTCATGGGTTCAAGGAAATGGAAAGCTCGCTTGTTTGGGCTTAGAAATGACAGAACGACAGAGGGACAGACAGACAGATGACAATAAACGTCAAAAGAGAGTTAGGAGAATAGCTCGAGATGGAAAGATAGGCAATTGGATAAATTGAGACCATGTGACAGAATGAGATAACGAAACGACCCGAGATATGTACCTACTTACTATTATAAGATCCACAAATCTAATGAAAGAATATGAAATTTTAATGAAATCTAAAAGCTGTGGAAAAACCAGAGGAGAAGTTGAATATAAATCAATAGTGAGTTTCATTGCGAATTTATGTCGAAAACTTTTCAAAAAAAAAAATGAACACAATCATTAGGAAGTTGTCGTTCTACTGTCGGTATTTATTAAAAACGCTCTTTCGCGGGTGCGTTTATACAAAAAAAAAGAAAAAAAACATCGCACAGTGTCGTGTCACCATACATTTTGTGGCCACAAATAGGAGTTGCGTTAGAGCGATAAAATTTGGCAGGGATGTTTCTTGGTATGAAATTAAAAAATTTTAAAAAAATTGTGAAAATCGCACCACACCAACCCCCACCCCTCTATAAAGGGTAGACTCAAAATTCCCAATTTAGGGCCTAGAGACTTGAAATTCGGAAAAGAGGTTAATATTTTGGCCTTAAGTTGAAAAAACTTAATTTCATAATGCTGCCACGCCTATTTTTTGCCACGCCCACTAAAAGTTGGCAAATAGACCACTTTTGAAGCCGCTGAAAATCGTATGAAAATTTCAAAAATTATTTTGAATGTTTTTTATTTGCAAAACTTAGATGTGTATTTAAAATAAAAAATGAAAAACCCAGCCCAGCCTTGCCAAAGAAAAAAATGTGAGATCTCAAAAACCCGCAAATTCATCATATAATATGAAGTTACATATTTTTCATACGTTCTTAACGAAGATTTGTGCTTTTAGTACATTTTCGCCTGTATATTGGGCAGGGGCCACTATACAAAAAGTCAAATTATTATCCCGCACGCAGTCCGACGCAGCTGATTTTTTTGTATCATAACGTACTAACTTTCAGTATTAAAATGTATAAAAATTACAGTTATATATAGTTTCATATATTTTTTAAATCCGTTTTAAAAATTGTTTGCTTTATTTGTGCCTTTAATTCGCTTTGTTTACCTTTCACAGGCTATATAACTTTGTGACAGACCCTAGTACTGGAGGTACCCTTAATAATGGACCGATCAAGGAAACTTTTTTCGAGGATGTTTATGGTTACAAAGGAAGCATAAGTGCCAAATTTCGTTCAAGTCGCATTTGAATTTCAGGTGTAGGAGACAATTTTCGAAAAACGCCCTTCTGCCACACCCATTTTTCAAATCTTTAGAGATCACATTAATTGCCTTTAAGCAGCATTTTCGAACTTATTCTTACTCATGTGCCTGTGAGTACGCATCCCAAATTTCAAGATTTTTCCCTGCCCCAATATTTCAAATCAGTCTAGTCATTTTTGAAAAGAAAAAACAAGTGAATTTCTCAATTCCAACTTGTGTTATGTTACGTATACGAATCTCAGAATAGGGTATTTGACAAGACTAAAATATTGTAATGAGCCTTGGGTATCTTGTAGAATTAAGGGCCAATATGAATTTTTTGTATAACTTCAAACAATTAGATGTTTATTATACCCAGCGTAAGCGGGGTATATTAGTTTTGTGCAAATCTTGTAACAGGGAGAATTAAGCTCCGGAGATATAGAAAAATATATATAGAAATGATCAGGATCAAAAACTGAATCGATTTAGACATGTCCGTCTGTCCGTCTGTCCGTCCGTCCGTGGTCGGATCTCCTCCGAAACGGCTAAACCAATGAAGTCGAAATTTGGCACACATGTATATCGGGGTCCGAGTATGATCCTAAGTAAAAACGGGAGACATCCGCCCACTGCCACGCCCACAAATGAATTTATTGTGTTTTCAGTAAAATGCTTGTAACTTGCGAACCACTCAACACATTTCATTGATATTTGGTGTGCTGGTAAGCTACAAAAAGGGACATTTCCTGGCAAAAAATTGACGCCGCCCTCCTCGAGCCACGCCCACAAATAAGTCCAAAAATAAGGGCTTATCGTAACTTGTGAAGTAAAAGGCGTAGAAGCTTCAAATTGGCAACATAGGTTCACCAAGGCGAATTGAAGGTGTAGGAAAAAATTTTATCTGGCCCGCCCACTGCCACGCCCACAAATGAAGATTTTTCGTAACTTCCGAAGTAAAGGGCGTAGAAGCTTCAAATTCGCAACATAGGTTCACCAAGGCGAATCAAAGGTGTAGGAAAAAATTTTTTGTGGCCCGCCCACTGCCACGCCCACAAATGAAGATTTTTCTTAACTTCCGAAGTAAAAGGCGTAGAAGCTTCGAATTCGCAACATAGGTTCACCAAGGCGAATGAAAGGTGTAGGAAAAAATTTTATGTAGCCCGCCCACTGCCACGCCTACAAATAAAGATTTTTCGTAACTTCCGAAGTAAAAGGCGTAGAAGCTGCAAATTCGCAACATAGGTTCACCAAGGCGAATGAAAGGTGTAGGGAAAAAATTTATGTGGCCCGCCCACTGCCACGCCCATAAATGGAGATTTCTCGTAACTTCCGAAGTAAAAGAAGTAGAAGCTTCAAATTCGCAACATAGGTTCATCAAGGCGAATGAAAGGTGTAAGGAAATAATTTATGTGGCCCACCCACTGCCACGCCCACAAATAGAGAAGCAAAACATAGTGCGCTCATAATGTCGGGACGCTGGGTATTTCAAAGTCGGGCTTTACCGACTTTAGCTTTCTTACTTGTTTTCTTTTAAAAGCATATATTATATAAAACGTTGTACTTTTTGAAAGGGTTAAAATCAATGTCAAACGATCTAAAATTTGTTGAAATTCAGTGACGTCAAAAGCCAGTGCATTTTTTGTATTATAACGTACTAACTTTCAGTATTAAAATGTATAAAAATTACAGTTATATATAGTTTCATATATTTTTTAAAACCGTTTAAAAAATTTTTTTTTCTTTATTTGTGCCTTTAATTCGCTTTGTTTACTTTTCACAGGCTATATAAATCATATCTTGTAAACGCAAAAAAAACCAATAATTTTTATATAAAGTTTAAAACTTTAGTTATAATTTGACGTTTGAAACATGAAGGTCGAAACACAATTGACGCAATTGCTATTTTTTAAACTTAACAATCAAAACATAATAGTACCACATTTTAAAGCTCTTTTACGAGCATTGTCAACTTTGACGGTCCGCTATTACAAAACCGCAAAGATTATTTGAACAAAAGTTTGGATTCCTGTATTTCAATATATTCTCTACAAGAACCAATCAACATTTTCTTAAAATTCACACATCGAATTTTTGTATGTTTGGCCGCTCACACGACACTGTGCATCGTGCAAATATTTTGTTTCATATTCACATGTCAAAGCGGTGAAGCGAGTTGAACGTTTATTTGGAAAATTTCTCTTCTCGCATGCAAGAAAAACGTGCTGGTATGCGTTGGTGCCGGTGTATGAATATATCGCACACCCTCTTCTTAGGTGACACAACTCAAAAATCGTCAACTTTGAGTTAACATATGGAACTTGATCATAGTTCACCTCTCTAACTTCAAGAAAAATTCTATTCCGTTTTGGTCATTATAAAAAGCCGAAATATCCCGTCAATGCCTTTCTTCTTGCTGTGATTGACACTGCGACGCATTTTGTTTTTTGCGTTTTCTGAAAATGAGAAGTTTTGAGTTGTGTCACCTTAGAAGAGGGTGTGCAATATGAATGTATCCTTTCTTGGTTGTACGTACAATGTACATCACTTCGCTTTGAATCATCTTAAAAATATTACGCGAGTATAAATTGAGAAGGAAGAAGCGAAAACACGACAATAAGGAGATGAAATCAACGTCATAACACGTCAGGACAAGTGTATTCGAAGCGTCATCAGGGGAGGCAAGTTCCAAAAATATTGGGGGGCAAAAAAACATTTTTTTCCAGAGAACAATACGCAGTGTTTAGTAGATGTCAAATATTGAAAAAGTGCAGTATATCTACTGCAATTGGAATAAAGTTCTAACCCTTCTCGGAAAGGGAAAGATATCGATACTTATAGACAATCTTTGACACATATTTTGGTTGGAGGAGGTTGGAACCAGTGTTCGGAGAATTCTGCACGAATGTGAAAAGTGGAGTGGCACAGGCGGGTAATTTGGAATTACCGACCTTAACAGTTGTAGTAAATTAGTTAAGAAATATGAAAGATGATTAATCTCAGATGAATTATGGGGACTGCAGAATAAAAGTGTGATATTCTAGAATATCTTTACAAAATTTTCAAATATATTTTTCAGTTGCCGAAATATTGGGGGGGCATGGCCCCTCCAATAAAATTTTTGGAGGGGCAAAAAGTGCCTTGTCCCCCCATTGTTGCCGCGCCTGAGCGTCATGCAGGTTTTCTCCCAATAGGCACACTGCGGCACAATACGGCGCACTACCGCTTAGGAATACACAATTAGAGACTCACGGCTCATGCGTGGGACCACTGTCTGCAGATACGTTTATACTGCAGGCAATTCGCATTCAGATTTTTATTAATTTTTATACCCATCGTAAGCAGGGTATACTAGATTTGTGCAAATCTTGTAACAGCCAGAACTAAGCTCCGTAGATATAGACATATATATATATATTCTTGATCAGGATCAAAAACTGAATCGATTGAGACATGTCCGTTTGTCCATCCGTCCGTCTGTCCGTCCGTCCGTCCGGATCTCCTCCGAAACGCTGGACCAATTTAATCGAAACTTGGCACACAGGTATACCAGGATCCGACCATGATCCTAAGTAAAAATGGGAGACATCCGCCCACTGCCACGCCCACAACTGAAATATACCACTCAACACATTTCATTGATATTTGGTGTACTCGTAAACTACGAAAAGTGACATATCCTGGAAAAAATGGACGCCGTCCTCCTCGAGCCACGCCCACAAATAAGCCCAAAAATAAGGGCTTATCGTAACTTCCGAAGTAAAAGGCGTAGAAGCTTCAAAATCGCAACATAGGTTCACCAAGGCGAATGAAAGGTGTAGGGAAATAATTTATGTTGCCCTCCCACTGCCACGCCCACAAATAGAGAAGCAAAACATAGTGCGCTCATAATGTCGGGACGCTGGGTATTTCAAAGTCGGGCTTGACCGACTTTAGCTTTCTTACTTGTTTTTTTTTGTAAATGAGTGCAAGAATGAAAGGAGCATATCTTGCTTTCCATGCAATTCCTTTCTTAGAATTTCACTTTCGTCCTCTGCGGTACATGCTTCAAACACATTTGGCGCATTTGTAGCTCCTTCAAAGCTTTATTATGATGAATTGCTGGAAGAATGACTTCAAATACGATTCAAGCTTGGATTAATTTTCATGTTATTAGCATATATTTTTGCTTTTTCCTGTTTGCTGTTTTCTTTATGAAGTGCAATTTATTTCTTTATTTATGTTGTGGCTTCCTCAGGGTTTATTTTCGGCTTTAAGCTTAATTGATTTGTAAATGCATAAGATTTCATGCAAAGAGATTTTAGAATAAATGCAGATTTTCTTGGAATTGTTCATTTTTAATGAATGCAAGATTTTTGTTCATCCATCCATTTCCATCAGAATAAAAAAGAAAATATTGAATTTCTTTAGTTTTTCATTGTGATCGATTGATTGAAGCTAATGAAATTTATTGAACTCCATTTTAATAGTGGCTAGCGCAACACATTTCCACCTTACGAGGACTTCAGTAGTCATCGAGGCGTTAACACATGAATACGAACTCTGCATATAATAGGTAACAATCGATCAGTTAGGTAAAGTTAGTCGTGGGATGTTTATCAAGCTTAAAATATTATTATAAGCTTAAAAAGTTGTGCAAGATACAAAAAAAGCTTAAACATTTTTTAAAAAGTCAAAATTTTCCGATTTTCCGACTTTCCAACGTTTTTAACACGCCTTTGTGAATACCCCTTATGATTTTCCTCCGAATTTATTCATATTAATCAATGCATAAATGGTTTCTCTCAGAGAACAACACTTATGACTAGGGCAACCAAAAAATTGCACTAAAGATACATTTTTAGCGCTAAAAATATGCCCTTCTATCTACCAAATTGGTAATCAAAATTAGCATTTAAAAAACATAAATTATTTCCCTACACCTTTCATTCGTCTTGGTGAACCTATGTTGACAATTTGAAGCTTCTACGCCTTTTACTTCGGAAGTTACGAACAATCTTCATTTGTGGGCGTGGCAGTGGGCGGGCCGCATAAAATTTTTTCCTACACCTTTCATTCGCCTTGGTGAACCTATGTTGCGAATTTGAAGCTTCTACGCCTTTTACTTCCGAAGTTATGAAAATTCTCTATTTGTGGGCGTGGCAGTGGGCGGGCTACATAAATTTTTGTTCCTACTAGTGTCCGACCGAAGGGTGGGCTTCGGTAATCGGCATAATCGGCCAATTCTTAATCTTCGGCTTCGGCTTCGGCTTCGGCTGGAAAAAGCCGAATATTTTAGCCGAATATTTTTGCATTTTAATGGAAGTAAAAAAGTCACGATAGATTACACAGCCACACAAAAAAAAAAAAAGTGGTCAGCCCCAGAGGTGCGACTATACCTTCTATATGTTTTCGAGGTCGCTGAATCCGAATTCAAGGTCTATATGGCGCCATCGGGTCCAGGTTTCGACATAACCTCACTTAAAAGTGCCAAAATCCCATAAAACCTGGTATATATAATATCTTACCATTTTAACCCAGATATCCTCAGAGAGTTATAACTGCAGCACTCCAATAGCCCATGAATACAAGAACCCTATAACCCAAACTTCATGCTCCTAACTATATCAGCGACAAAGATACGGGTCTTCAAAAATCATAGAAAAAAAAAAATTCTAACTCAGGAACACAAAAAAAAAAAGATTCTGAACTCGGGAAGAGAGGTACCCTCCGGTAAGTTTTTTGGGGTGCTGAACACGAATATGAAGTCGGATTTTACCCACGACCCGTAGTTTTACCTCTACACCCCTCCTCCCTCTAAAAAAAGAAAACGGTTAGCCCTTTATGCTTCAGTAGCATTGTTGAAACTCATAAGAAATTCACTTTGTACCTATGTATTTCAACAATTTTCCCTTTCGTGAATGGGGGAGGAGGGGGTGAAGAGGTAAAACTACGGGTCGTGGGTAAAATCCGACTTCAGATTCGTGTTCAGCACCCAAAAAAACGTATGGGGGATACTTAATTCGATTTCTTATATAAGATTAAAATTTCACCCTTTGGAGGGTGATGGGGGGCGCTGGGGCGAAATCTGGGGGTCGTGGGTAAAATCCGACTTCATATTCGTGTTCAGCACCCCAAAAAACTTACCGGAGGGTACCTATCTTCTCGAGTTCAGAATCTTTTTTTTATTGTGTTTCTGAGTTAGAATTTTTTTTTTCTATGATTTTTGAAGACCCGTAAATTCTTATACCAAAACTTCTTCCCATTATCATCTTCATATATAACACAATCTTTACTAAATCCTGTTTTCCAACAAGTTGGAAAAAAACTAAGGTCATTGCCGTTCCGAAGACAACAACTGATTTCCGCCCAATTTCCATTATCCCTATGCTATCAAAAATATAAGAAAAGCTAATGTTCACACAAATGAATGATTTTCTTTCGCAACACCGCCTCTTATTTAAATCTCAGTCGGGTTTTTGTAGCAATAATAGCTGCATAACAACACTAATTGACGTAGTTGAAGACCTGAGAAATGCAATTGACGAAAATAAAATATCGCTGTTAACCTTATTGGACCACAGTAAAGCCTTTGACACTGTGGATCATGACATTCTGTACGCCAAGCTCTCCCGTTCCTTTGCTTTTTCAATACCTGCCACTCAGCTGCTCAAAAATTATCTCACTGGTCGATCGCAAATGGTGTATTGCAATAACACGTTCTCTGAGCCTGTGGATATTGTGAGAGGAGTTCCTCAAGGGTCTGTTATTGGACCCCTTCTGTTTAACATATACATAAATGATCTCCCCAATGTGGTTCGCTCAGCTAAGATTCACATGTATGCTGACGATGTCCAACTTCAACTATCGGAAAAAGCTAGTCAACTTAACGAATGCATTGATGAACTTAATTGTGAACTTCGACGAATTTCTAAATGGGCAACTAGAAACCGACTCACTCTTAACCCTTCCAAGTCCAAGTGCCTTGTAATTGGGAAGAAACCCATAAGCTTGGCCTCAATTCCATCAGTTTCCCTGTCAACCTGTCGAATATGTTGACACGGCAAAGAACCTTGGAGTAATTTTTAATCGTACACTAACTTGGAACGACACCATTCTCTCTACAATTGCCAAAGTCTATCACATGCTACGAGCACTGTGGCTATCTCAATCGCATACGCCATTTAGAATAAGACTTCTTTTATGCAAGACCTATATTATTCCTACCTTACTTTATGGCTGTGAGATATATTTGAAATGTGACTTCCATTGCAATCAAAAACTGAATGTTGTCTTTAATAATATTACACGATATGTGTTCAAACGTTCACGTCGAGATCATATATCCTCATTTAGCGTTGAAATTTTTGGCTTACGTTTTAGCAGTTTTCTAAAACTAAAAGTTATTTTGCTTCTTTATAAAATAATATGTCACCAAAAAACCTGAATATCTTTACAACCGTTTAAGATTTGCAATTTCCCCCGTGGCAAACGAATTATCCCTATGCGACACGTTACAATGACCTCTGAGAGGCAATTTTTTGTGCACTCCATACGCCTTTGGAATACTCTCCCCTTTCAACTTCAAACTCTGAGCAACACGCAGCAATTTAAGAAGCTACTTCATAGATTTCTGAGCTAAATTTATAAATTTATTAATTAATTTATTTGTTTATTTTTATGCTATGCAGAATTAAGAAATATTTTAATTGTATAAAAAACTTTTAATCAATTTTATTAATGATAGGCTCTCACTGTAATTTCTTCATCTGACTTGTACTCCCATAAGAAGTCATTCTTGTAGTACAAGGATTACCCAAATATATAAACAAACCAACAAACAAACAAACAATACAAAGAAATCATAATTGTGGCTGTTATAAGCCCAAAAATTCAATTTTTTGATGATTTTACACAAATTTATCAATTTAATGCTACACATGTTGAAATATGCATTCGTATTTGTTTTTTACACATTTCAAATAACTAAAACTGAACTAGTTTAAACTATGAAAAGCAATGAAGCTAAGCTTGTAAGACAAAAATACATTTTTATTTAATATTTTCAAACTTTATTGAATGTTTTTCTTAATCGATATGTTCTTTATGGGTATTTTTGTTTTGTATCTTTTTGGAGAAGCCAACAATAGTCGGCGAGCATTTTGACATCAGTTGAGCGACCTTTAAAACGTTGTTGGGCTGCAGCAATGTCCTTATGAAACCGCTCTCCTTGCTCTTCGGTGACCATTCCCAAACATTGATCGTCGAAAAAATCGATATGGCACTTCAAATAGTGTAACAGTCGACATCTTTGCACCAATGCGCTCAAAGTTTGTTACCAATTGGCCAACAAACTCTCTGTAATTGGGCGATTAATGATTAGATTAGACTGTCTCCAAAATTTGCTAAAAAAAATAAAAGGCAGAAAATAAAGTTAAATTTTACCTTTTGCGCAAGTTAAACAAAAAATCGGCCTGATAACGTATTTCAACGGATCAAATCCGTTCGGATTTTTCACATTTTTTTCAATTTTTTTGAAGCCAATATCTGGAAATTGATGAAATTTTTTTTCTTTCAGGCATAACAATCATCTTGTAATCAGCTCAAATTGTTATTTTGACTATATATTTTGTATGAAAAATACACCGTGGATCAAATGTTTTCTAAAGCGTTTTGTGCCACTTTCTTAAGGAAACAGCAGGGTTAAACCAAATAGGGTAGTTTTTAGACATATATGAGTAAACGTTAAAAAAATAAAGGAAAACGAAAATTAAACGCGGAGTTTAATTATTAGAAACAGGAGTCGGAATTCATAATAAGGCCGAATAATAAATTTTTTGGTGCCCTAGATAATCCGAATTCATTCAAAACAGCATTTTATGCTTGGACATTGATGAATTATACTTTATCGAAGTGAATATCGACTGTATTTAAAATCTTCATCATCATCGGTGTCGTCTCGAGTGCTACTTGTATGCATTCTAGATTCCTTACTCTCTTTGTTGACATTGCGATAGCAATGGTATTATTACGAGTTTTTATCATCTGCAATTATAACAAGTAAGAAAGCTAAAGTCGGTGAAGCCCAACTTTAAATACCCAGCGTTCCTACATTATTGGCGCTCTATGTTACGAAGAATCTCCATTTGTGAGCGTGGCAGTGGGCGGGCCACATAAATTTTTTTCCTACGCCTTTCATTCGTCTTGGCCAACCAATACTGCGAATTTGAAGCTTCTATGCCTTTTACTTCGGAAGTTAAGAAAAAGCTTCATTTGTGGGCGTGGCAGTGGGCGGGCCACACAAACTTTTTTCCTACACCTTTCATTCGCCTTGGTCAACCTATGTTGCGAAGTTGAAGCTGAAACGCCTTTTACTTCACAAGTTACGGTAAACCCTTATTTGTAGGCGTGGCTCGAGGATTTTTTCCAGGATTTGTAATTTTTTGTAGTTTACCAGTACATCAAATATCAATGAAATGTATTCAGTGGTTCGCAAGTTACAAGCATTTTACTGAAAACACATTGGCAGTGGCAGTGGGCGGATGTCTCCCCAAATAAAAAACCGTAAAAAAACGCATTTAAAAAAAAAATGTTTTAAAAAGGAAATTTGCCTTTATTGAATTCATTTTTGTACTCAAAAAAGATAAATAACAGAAGTATGCTTTCAGCGTTTAATAAAAAGTGAACTCATGTCTGCCTAGAAAGTAACTTATTTGTGGATAAAGACTAGGTACAAGCAAAGCTTTCGGCCATCGAAGAAAAATCATAAATTTCAGTAGCATGGTTTGGAGGGTAAAGACAGTACGGAGGTTAGGTTAGGTTATTAGGGTGGTACTTATTTTAAAAAATTTTCTTTTTTTCTCTCGACACCCCGTCATTTTAAAATATACCAGAGCAAATAAATCAGTATTTTTTATAACATTCAAATTCAAATTTAAAGTTCAAAATTTTCCATATAATCTCCATATATAAATTTGTTAGTTTCATAAAATGTATTATAAAAC
>CM035806.1:77876496-78012194 GCA_020466095.1 Chlorops oryzae
TGAACGTATGTTGCGAATTTGAAGCTTCTACGCCTTTTACTTCGGAAGTTACGAAAAATCTCCATTTGTGGGCGTGGCAGTGGGCGGGCTACATAATTTTTTGTTCCTACACCTTTCATTTGCCTTGGTCAACCCATGTTGCGATTTTGAAGCTTCTACGCCTTTTACTTCACAAGTTACGATAAGCCCTTTTTTGTGGGCTTATTTGTGTGCGTGGCTCACGGAGGGCGGCGTCCATTTTTTTCCAGAATATGTCCCTTTTCGTAGTTTACCAGTACACCAAATATCAATGGAATGTGTTAAGTGGTTCGCAAGTTACAAGCATTTTACTGAAAACACATTATATTCATTTGTGGGCGTGGCAGTGGGCGGATGTCTCCCATTTTTACTTAGGATCATACTCGGATTCCGATATACCTGTGTGCCAAATTTCGACTTGATTGGTCCAGCCGTTTCGGAGGAGATCCGACCACGGACGGACGGACAGACGGACAGACGGACGGACGGACGGACGGACGGACGGACGGACGGACGGACGGACAGACAGACGGACATGTCTAAATCGATTCAGTTTTTGATCTTGATCATTTCTATATATATATGTCTATATCTCCGGAGCTTAGTTCTCCCTGTTACAAGATTCGCACAAAACTAATATACCCCGCTTACGCTGGGTATAAAAAGCGCTCTAAATTTGTACTGAAAGTGCTATTTTTTTTAACGTAGAAAAAACATGATTTTTCAATTTTTTTGTGAAATAAACTGGCAGAAATCAAATTTTTTATATTTTGATTTGAAAGATAACCTGGCTAAAACTCAATGAAATTTTTGAATTTCATAAAAATAAAATGAAACAGAAAATAAACGGATTTTAAACAACGAAAAGTGTCGGTGCTATTAATTTAACCGCAACTGTATATCTGCATAGAACCAACATTCATTCCAATTGACCACACTAGCCTCCATTAACAAGAAGTCTTTGTTTATGCTGTTAAAATTTCTAAAACAAAATGTCGAACTTTCACCATTATTTGCAATTTGTATATTATAAGTCATAACAAGCATGTCATGATCAGAAATGCCGGGCAGAGATAGTTGGTCATGGTGAAGAACGCTGTCTAAATCGCAGACACACATTAAGTCCAGCAGACTAGGTTTCTTATTGGAAGCAAATCTCGTAGCAAAATTATTGAGAATGCTAATACCGGCACTATTTATAGAGTTGAGAAATCCCTCGGACGCAGAATCATGAATCAAGATGTCACAATTAAAATCCCCGCACATCACTATGTGTTCGTACTCCAAATTATATTTGCTCAAATTTTCAAATAGTTTAGAGAGATAACATGATTTATGAGGGTTATAAGCATACACTAGGAGTAATTTAGTAGCAGAGTCCCAAAATTCAATAAACAAAAATTCAACAGGGTCCAAAGCTTCAGATGTGCAAATTATCTTGAATTTAAGATACTTTTTAGTATACACAGCAATACCTCCACCACGCACCCCAGATCTACGATCAAGTCTACGGCCCCTATTATGAATGGCGACTGTCAACAAAGTTGATAGTTGATACTTTTTGTACGGGCCATAAAGTCGTTCGTCCCAGGTGGACGGAGTTGATACTTTTGAAATAAGTAAGGACAAGCATGGTCTACAATGTAAATAAGTTTCAACTGAGTCCACCTGCGACGAACGACTTTATGGCCCGTACAAAAAGTATCAACTATCAACTTTGCTGACAGTCGCCATTCATAATAGGGGCCTACATAAATTACACTAGTTTACAGCCATTTTGTACAGGAAACACCACTCTACTTTTCTTATAGATTTTGGGTCCCTGAATCCGAAAACCTCATCGAAAATTTTTTGAATGGATTGGTTTTTGAGATATGACCATTTGAAATTTTGGCTCTTTTTTTTCAAAAGTACTTTCATTTGATGGATCATATCTCGAGATAGAAACAAACTACCTAGTTAAATGATGTACTAACTTAAAGAATATAAAATGTTAAATCAAAATATGTCCCTTTTTTATGATATTATGGTACAGTGTCAATGTAACATAAGCCAAAAGTTCAAAAAAATATTTTTTTCTATTCAAAATTAAGAAAAAAATATCATGTTTAAATTTTAAAAAAATACAAATCCTAAGACCGTATTTTTTTTGAAAAACCACACGTAGAAAATTAACCCTTGTGAAGAAAACGTGATACCAACGAATAAAATCTATGGGTTAATATTGAAGTTATGACCATTTATGTGCAACTTTCAAAGTGCTTCTTTCGTTTACACCAAAGAGTATGCTTTAACATTTTTAAAATTATGAAAGTCTCTTTATTTATTTTACTCAATAAAGTATGCTTTACATTTTTTAAGCTATCAAAATCAATGGAGCAAACGAAAATTAGAAATAGTTTGATGTTTTCTTCTGTCTTTTGTTCTCTTCGGTATTTGATTCGCGTATAAGAAACCAAATATAATCTCCCATCATTCCTTCGTTCCAAAATCCCTGGTAGCGTCTTTCGATAGTCTTCATTTCTTGATGGAATCTTTCACCGTGCTCGTCACTGACATCACCAAGGTTCTCAGGAAAAAAGTCCAAGTGGGAGTGTAAAAAATGGATCTTTAGAGACATATTAACTCCTATTAAAAGTTCGGGGTAATAAGGTACATGAGACGGAGGAATAAATAAAATGGAGTCGAAAAATAAAGTATTTACCCATTTTTGCATAATTCTCTAACAAATTCGTTACAATAGCCGTAAAATTCGGGCTTTTATGGTTTCCAAGAAAATTAGAAACGACTGATTTAAAAGAATTCCAAGCCGCGAGTTCATTTGGAGACAAATATGTATGAAAAATGTTGTCTTCAAGCAATTTCTTTATTTGTGGACCATCAAAAACCCCTTCCTTAATTTTTGCCTCAGACAAACGCTTAAACAGAGACTTAAGGTAGATCAACGCTTGACTTAGTAGGCAGTTGCAAATATGTCGATAACTTTTTGGCTAAAATAGTTAAGCAATTCAAAATGAATAAGAGGAAGCGCTGTTTTGAGTGCAAAAATAATCCAAATGACTTTTGTTTTGTTTGCGGAGTTTATGTTATTAAAAAACATCAGCAGAAAATAACAACCATTTTGAAGAATCTATACCTCTAATATTTTGGAATGCCGCCTGAAAACCTCGATGAACCATGGACTCCGAGTATCGTATGCCTTTCATGTTATATAAATCTCGCCGGATGGGCTTCTGGTTCGCCGCAGTATGTATTTACTTACAATATTCTAGATTATCATAATGAATTTTCCAAACTTATAGGCGACATATGAAATATGGTGTACCTATGTTATGATGTGGAGAAAACCATATTGTCATATGAAAAATTTTTATTTTTGCTTAAGCAAACAAACGGGTATTGGAAAAAGCATGCGATGGGTGTATGCGAACGTAAATTCGGTTTCTTTTCCAGTAGCGCATTCAGACAAACATCCTGTTCCTCAGCGTTCAAATATTTGCGATACCGAAACTAGACCAGTTTCCACAGTATCCGGTAATATTGATGATGAGAGTTTTTTCTATCCAAATGAAAAGCGTCTTTTAAGCCAGGCCGAATTGAACGATTGGGTTAGGGACTTGGTGCTCTCAAAGGTATGGTAAACATATACAACAATAAATAAATGAAATGGTATTTATATATTGTATATCGAAACATTTTATGTAACAAAAAAAAGGATAAGGCGGAATTACATGCCTCTCGTATGAAACAATACAACTGCTTGGCTCCTGATGTCAAAATAACATTCTATAGAGAACGCGATTGACCTTACTCCAAGTACTTTACATCAAAACATGGAATTAGCTTTTGTGAAAATATTCCGGGCTTATTCGAGGAACTCAATCAGCCATACGATCCTATGGAATGGAGATTGTTCATTGATAGAAGCAAGGAGAGTTTAAAAGCAGTGATTTTACACAATGGAAACCAGAAACCATCGATACCCATTGCACATGCTGTAAACGCTAAAGAATCTTTCGAAATTATGGTCGAATTGCTTGAATGTATAAAGTACAAAGAGCACAATTTGAAAGTGTGCTGTGACCTAAAAGTAGTAGGTATATTATGCGGAATGCAAGGTGGTTATACGAAGTTTTGCTGCTTTCTATGCCTCTGGGATAGTCGCGATCGCATACATCATTATGAGAGAAATGAATGGACAGAACGAAAAAGGGGAAAAGTGGGTGAAAATTACGTCAAGTATTTGTCTCTAATTAAAAAAGAGGATGTGATTCTTCCTCCTTTGCACATCAAACTTGGACTAGTCAAGAACTTTGGCGTTAAAAAAAGAAAGTCAAGCGTTGATCTACCTTAAGTCTCTGTTTAAGCGTTTGTCTGAGGCAAAAATTAAGGAAGGGGTTTTTGATGGTCCACAAATAAAGAAATTGCTTGAAGACAACATTTTTCATACATATTTGTCTCCAAATGAACTCGCGGCTTGGAATTCTTTTAAATCAGTCGTTTCTAATTTTCTTGGAAACCATAAAAGCCCGAATTTTACGGCTATTGTAACGAATTTGTTAGAGAATTATGCAAAAATGGGTAAATACTTTATTTTTCGACTCCATTTTATTTATTCCTCCGTCTCATGTACCTTATTACCCCGAACATTTAATAGGAGTAAATATGTCTCTAAAGATCCATTTTTTACACTCCCACTTAGACTTTTTTCCTGAGAACCTTGGTGATGTCAGTGACGAGCACGGTGAAAGATTCCATCAAGAAATGAAGACTATCGAAAGACGTTACCAGGGATTTTGGAACGAAAGAATGATGGGAGATTATATTTGGTTTCTTATACGCGAATCATATACCGAAGAGAACAAAAGACAGAAGAAAACATCAAACTATTTCTAATTTTCGTTTGCTTCATTGATTTTGATAGCTTAAAAAATGTAAAGCATACTTTATTGAGTAAAATAAATAAAGAGACTTTCATAATTTTAAAAATGTTAAAGCATACTCTTTGGTGTAAACGAAAGAAGCACTTTGAAAGTTGCACATAAATGGTCATAACTTCAATATTAACCCATAGATTTTATTCGTTGGTATCACGTTTTCTTCACAAGGGTTCATTTTATACGTGTGGTTTTTCAAAAAAAATACGGTCTTAGGATTTGTATTTTTTTAAAATTTAAACATGATATTTTTTTCTTAATTTTGAATAGAAAAAAATATTTTTTTGAACTTTTGGCTTATGTTACATTGACACTGTACCATAATATCATAAAAAAGGGACATATTTTGATTTAACATTTTATATTCTTTAAGTTAGTACATCATTTAACTAGGTAGTTTGTTTCTATCTCGAGATATGATCCATCAAGTGAAAGTACTTTTGAAAAAAAAGAGCCAAAATTTCAAATGGTCATATCTCAAAAACCAATCCATTCAAAAAATTTTCGATGAGGTTTTCGGATTCAGGGACCCAAAATCTATGAAAAAAGTGGAGCGGGATCAACTGTACATTTATTTTTTTTAATTTTGTAAACTAGTGTTATAGTCGCAAAGCGCATAAACATCATCACTTAGGTCAGCTCTAAACCATGTCTCAGTGACACATATGACATCAAAGCAATGATCAAAAAAAACATTGTTAAAGTAATCGAGCTTATCAGAGTTTAAGCTACGAGCATTAAAGTACAAATCGGCTCAATATTGTGGTGAAAATTTTCCTACAGGGAAGTTGATTTCTGAAAAAGAATAGAAGAGTGAATGAAGAGAAATAACCAGGTTTAAGAGAAGAAAAATAAAGAAAGTATACAAATTGCAATAATTTAGCCACAGCAAATAACATAACTAGCTCTTAACACCGGCAATCCTATTAACGTCGGAGATGTTTCCCACAAGTTTCGATTCAGCATCCCCTGCCGCTCTTACATATATAATATTTGTCCACGAATTGAGAAAGCAGCCAAGAGTAATTTACGTCTCTTTAGCTGAGATGCATAATGCATTAGTTCACGGTTAGGCTTCGTAAGACATTCATGTATATATATATTATTCTCTCCTATGGTTCCAATATCGGAGAGCCGCAGTGATCTCTTGTTCTTTTTGCAAAACCCCGCAATCGATTTAAATAACTGGTTCCGTTCAAAGGCTGTCTGAAGTTTGACTATGATAGGAGCAGTGGCATGATTATTTTTCGCACGCATACGAAAAGCATCACGGATATTAGGGAGTTTGATATGAACAGCATTACATATTTGAGACATAAGAGAAACTAGGTCTTCACTCTCGGCATGCGGAATCCAATTTATGATAAGGTCGGTAGCTATAGAAGCGCTCTCAGTTTTTGTATGCTTCACGTTTTTATCTTCCGAAGTTCAAGCTCAGCATCAAAATCCTATAATGATATTTTCAGTAAAAATTTTATTTATTTTTCTAAAGAGGTTTTTTCCTTCAGGTCCGCAAAGCCCAATCCAGCCTTTTTTATAAAATCACATAGAAAACGTCTTTTCATTTGAAAAATTACCTCCGTGCATGTTAAAATATAAAACATATTGCTTAACCCTGGATGGTTATACTTATTTTTAGCACGGTTTGGCTATTCTTCGTCGAATCGACGAACATAATTTTCAAAAGCTTGCGAGGCAAAAACCTTTTGAGCAAAAAATATGCAAAAACCGATTTTAGCGAAGTTATTTATTTACAATTAGAAAAGCAAAATAAAAAAATTAATAAAAAATATTTATTCTCTGAAAAAATAAGATATTAAGAGCACTATTTTCTCTCCTTATGCGAGAAAAATTTAAAGTGGTTTAATGCCGATTACAATGTCACTGTCAGAGTCTGCCTCTGCGTCAGCGTCATCGTGAACGCGGATATCAAATAAATGCAAACTCTTAAATAATTCGATCATTATAAGAAATGTATTATGTTTTTAAATCTGCACTCGGTTTGTTGAATGTATTCGAAAAAAAAACAGCATCAATTTGACACACACACACACACACATGCCCGGGCATAGTGAATAACGCAGTGACTAAAAGGAATTTTTTTGGTTTTCACTTCCAGTCGCGCTGCTGGAGATTTATGCATATGGCGTACTCAATCGTGTGGCAAATAAATTTGTCAAATTTTCTTGCTCCTCATGTGCGGCTCCATCATTGTAGCTCGCGCCATTTGCTACTCACTTTTCAGTTTTTTGCGTTAGTTTCAGTCTTTGTTCTTATTGCTTCCTCTCGTGAAAAGCTGCGCGTGTGTTTTATGTGGTTTTTAAGTAAATTTCTACTGCGACGATTCCGCAGCTCGAGCGTAGCGTTAGTATTGTCGTCGACTCCGTTTGTCACGTTCGCATTCTTTTCATTTCATTTTCCTTGGCTTATTTTTGTCATTTATTTTATTCCCTTTTAATTTTCTTTCTTCTTGCTGCATTTTCCTGTTTGAAGAATTTCCGTTTCAACAATGCGCTTCGAATCATTTTTTCAATATGACGCGACACATTGGGACGGCTTCGTACTTTCTGGAAAAAAATTAAAGGCTTTGTTGTACACGTATTACATTATTATTATTGGGTAAGAATTCATGAAACGGGCCACCCATTTCACGACATTGTCAAATCTAGAAAACAAGATTTTTTTTTAAAGTAATTCAACGCACTTGACCTCTCCTCCTTAAATTTCAGAGAAAAATTCGAAAAATTGCAAAAGTTATTAAAAATTATTTTTGTTTTAATAAGGGTATTCAAAAGGGAAATTTTAATCGTCGGAAAATCGGAAAATCGCAAAATTGCAACATCGTAAAAAGTTTCTTTGTGAGCAACCCAGTGATGAAAGCGTTTATTTATTTTGAAAATATTTATTTATACAATAATAATAACTTTACATGACTATTACTTACTTATTCAATATAAACCAATACAGTGGGAAAAGAGGCTTTTAAGCACTTAAAAAATGTTGGCAACACCATTTTATGTTGCAAAATTACAACGCGAAAAGTACCACGCTCGGGAGTGTCGCAAAAAGTCTACACTGTCGGAAATTTTATTTGTAAGCAAAACAAAAACAACAAACTACGACTAGTGTCCGACCGAAGGTGGATTTTTAGCCGAAGCCGAACAATCGGCAGAGTTGAAGACATCGGCCGAAGACCGAAGCCGAATGCAAAACATTTTACAGTAAGGAAACAAAATCAGTCTTTATTCATTTGACAAGCACAAAAAACAAAATAACACCTCAGTAATAAAAAAAAAAAAAACTTTCAATTAATAATCAAAATTAAAAAGCTTTATATTATAAGCTAAAAATAGCAGCTTATCAGCATTTTTTCCGAGGAGATTTGATCGTCGTTCAGTATACAGCTGACCGGCAGCGCTAAAGGGTTGTTCGCTGGCCACGCTTGTTGGAGGGGCAGATAAATATTTCTCGGCCATGTGTTTAATGTTGAAAAATTTTGTGCAATTGTGCAAAAATTTACGGCAATAATTCACTAGTGTAAAAGGTCTCAATGAAGCAATTGAAAATCTATCGTGACTTTTTTACTTCCATTAAAATGCAAAAATATTCGGCTAAAATATTCGGCTTTTTCCAGCCGAAGCCGAAGATTAAGAATTGGCCGATTATGCCGATTACCGAAGCCGAACCTTCGGTCGGACACTAATTAACAGGTTGGCTGATAAGTCCCCGGTCTAACAAAAAAAAAAACACATTTTTTTGTCAAAATTAGTTTTTATTATTCAACATAGTTCCGTTCAAGAGCGATACAACGATTATAACGACCTTCCAATTTTTTGATACCATTTTGGTAGTACTCCTTCGGTTTTGCCTCAAAATAGGCCTCAGTTTCAGCGATCACCTCTTCATTGCAGCCAAGTATTTTCCCTGCGAGCATCCTTTTGAGGTCTGAGAACAAGAAAAAGTCGCTGGGGGCCAGATCTGGAGAATACGGTGGGTGGGGAAGCAATTCGAAGCCTAATTCATGAATTTTTGCCATCGTTCTCAATGACTTGTGGCACGGTGCGTTGTCTTGGTGGAACAACACTTTTTTCTTCTTCATATGGGGCCGTTTTGCCGCGATTTCGACCTTCAAACGCTCCAATAACGACATATAATAGTCACTGTTGATGTTTTTTCCCTTCTCAAGATAATCAATAAAAATTATTCCATGCCCATCCCAAAAAACAGAGGCCATTACTTTGCCAGCGGACTTTTGAGTCTTTCGACGCTTCGGAGACGGTTCACCGATCGCTGTCCACTCAGCCGACTGTCGATTGGACTCAGGAGTGTAGTGATAGAGCCATGTTTCATCCATTGTCACATATCAACGCAAAAACTCGGGTGTATTGCGAGTTAACAGCTGCAAACACCGCTCAGAATCATCAACACGTTGTTGTTTTTGGTCAAATGTGAGCTCGCGCGGCACCCATTTTGCACAGAGCTTTTTCATATCCAAATATTGATGAATGATATGACCAACACGTTCCTTTGATATCTTTAAGGCCTCTGCTATCTCGATCAACTTCATTTTACGGTCATTCAAAATCATTTTGTGAATTTTTTTGATGTTTTCGTCGGTAACCACCTCTTTCGGGCGTCCACTGCGTTCACCGTCCTCCGTGCTCATTTCACCACGCTTGAATTTTGCATACCAATCAATTATTGTTGATTTTCCTGGGGCAGAGTCCGGAAATTCCTTTTTTTCCATTTTTTTCACAATAACAAAAGTTGCTTCACAAAAGACGCTCTATCTCACAAACTAATTGACTTACAGACGTCAAATTTTGACACGAATCATTTGAAGGTTGCCACTATATAAAAATAGTATGCATTTAATACTAGCGACGCCATATATGTGTCAGACCGGGGACTTATCAGCCAACCTGTTACGACTGCTTGTTAAAATCGGAAATTCATCGGAAATTTTCCGACATCGGATTTTTTACGACGAAATTCCACCTTCCTTGTGAATACCCCTAATGAAAAATTGTTTAGTGGGATGCGTTCGTATAAGACTTTCGAATAATAAACAAGAAAACAGCCCCGATTCTCTATTGACTAAAGGGTCAAATTTTCTAAAGAGGGCCTGCTTAAAATTGATAGTCTCAGATTTCAGTGATTGATACGGCATTCGATAGCCTGGGAGGTAACAAAAATCTTTTCAAACTAATTTTTTGGAAAAATTTTTTTTCCGTTAGTTATTAGCCGTCAAAGTTTTTGGTAATGGTTTTTTTTTAAATTCATAACTCGCGAAGGGTTTATCGAAACTCTACGTTCATTACATCAAAATTTTCGAAAATTAATGTACTTTCCCACAAAAATATTATTTTTAATAAATAATTAATTTCTCCTAGAAAAAGTCCGTTGTTTTCTCTTTAATTGAAAATTAAAAAGACTTCTCTGCCTGTAGAATTTTTGTTGAAAATTTTATTCAATTCTACAATCTTTAAGAAAAATTTCGGTGAAAAAAAATTTGTGTCTGTAAAGTCAATTTACGGACGATAGTTTTACGCGATAACGTCATAAGATTTTTTAAACTCTCTTAGACTCATTCATTTAAAAGTTGCACAATAATACCGTCGGCAGACGTATATAGTTAATCGCGATTAAATTTTTTTTAATCCACTTTTCCAAAAAACCCTGACAGACGACAAATGGTGGATTAAAAAATGTATGATTAAGCAACCAGCTTTTTTATGTGTCAACCATTTTGATTCCACTCAATTAAATTTATTATTTAAATTCTATTTGGCAGCTATCACCAAGGTTTCTTTGTCAAAAAGAACGATTATGCATATAATCGCGCTTCTAAAAGTTCGATTAAAATGGAGTTGATCCTACTTTTATCTATACATAATTCATCTTTAATCTGCAAAACGGAGATAATCGCGATTATGCTATACGTCTGTCTAGGCTATAAGTCTCATTTTATAATTTTTTTGGCGATTTTTAACCCGGATCCGCTGTAAGTATCAAATTGATACAAAATCACTTTTTGAATGGAAATACAAAGAAAACGATTAAATGTAAGGACTTGAGTTTTTGGCCTATGTCACCGATTTTGAAAAGGAACATAAAAATTAGTTCGACAGATGTCGGTGACGCCATAGAACGGCCCTGCAAAAAATGAAACGTATCGGCTGTACTGTATCATATTGATACAATACACATTTACTCCCTTTACAACGTTACCATGCGTGCATTTCTACATATATAGCTATACTTATTTCTCGATGTTACACTAAAAGTCTCAAAGAAGTACATTACACAGAAAAAAATTGGTGGCTGAAACCGAAAAGAAAAAGTCAAACATCATTCTTTACTACAATCAAATCAAAAGTGTTGTTGATGTGTTGGACGAGAGAGTGGGCACATACAGATGCAAACGCAAGGTAACCCGGTGGCCGATGGTGATTTTCGAGAACATGTTGGACATTTGATTGTTTAATGCATTCGTTATTATCACGAAATTGAATCCCCAATGGAAAATATAGCAAAAAAATACCGCCGTCGGCTCTTTCTCATTGAAGTTGGTGAAGCTTTGGTAATGCCTTACATTGATACACGCAAGTCAATACCACGAACACAAAACGCCTTTGCCGTTGTCCAGGCTATCAGAGGCATCCCAAATGATTTGAATGTTGCTTCAACAAGTGGAAGATTACCACAATTGCCACCAGCAAAAAAAATATCACGTTTTTACGGGTGGACATCGAAGAAATGCCAACTTTTACAGTAATCGGTGTGATCTATGCAAAAACTTTGTTTGTAACACTCACTTCTATAATGTTTGCGACAAATGGGCATAACTTTTTTTTTGGAAATAACATTTTTTTTGTCCAGAAATGAATAAATTTTGACCTCAAATAAAAAAATTGCAATTTATTTTATTTTTCCCGCGATTTTTGGCTTTTATGTCTGAATTTTTTTTACAGCGGATGCGGGTTAATATAAGTATAAAATAGAAAATAATAATTATACTTCACTTTTTAAATTCAAATTGCATATTAAAGTTTTCAAAATCAATTCCATACATGCATAATGCTTATGCGAATTGTAGGTGGAAGTAATGTAACCAAAGACTGTGTAACTAATAAGATGTCCAAGGCTGCAATTAAAATGAAGCTAAAGCTGAAGTGTAGGCTGTCATGTGTTTGTTGCAGTTTGTTGTTGCGGAAATACAAAAATCTCATGACAGCTTCACACTAATTGCAGCCTAACGCTCATACAAACGAACAGCGACACGCAAATTTTAAGAATTTCGATAGAGTATGCAGGGGGAGCGAAAATATTTTGTTGCTCTGTTATTTTCTTTAAAAATTCAAGATTCAGAAATTTGTCTTTGTTTTGCAAATTTTTTTGTTCACATATCCAAAGAGTATGTAATTTTAAAACAGGATATAATGCACTCTTTCGTTGCTTTTAAAAATCAAACACTGAAAGCATGATACAAGAAAACAAGATAGCGCCACCTCAGTACCGCTATATTGAGGCGAAAATTGAGTTTGTGACGTCACTGAGCAAGAAATTGTTGTTGTTTCCCATGCTATTCAAAAAAGTAAAAAGCCGGTTTGACATGGGAAACAACAACAACGAATCGCGATTTTGAGTTTGTGACGTTTCCTCTCTCAAGTGGCGCATCTTGTTTTTTTGTATCATGCACTGAAAGCATGAAATCGAGAAAAGAAAGATAACGTTCTATACCCTGCAGTAATTGAGACTCACCCCCTACTCACCTATGGTTAACCTCTAAAAGACTATAACTAGTCCCGACATAATTTACTCTTACATGCATTCAACTCACCTCTTTAACATGGGGCCTACATTAGAAAGAGAGTAGTGCATGTAAGGCTCACCCATGGTGAGACGTTTTGGGTGAGTTGGAGGTCAATTGACGATTTTATTAATTTATGGGGAAAAAATTTTAAGTTTTTTATTTATTTTTTTTCTTGTTTTTCTTTTATTTATTTTTTGTTTTCATTTTTTAAATCTTTTGTTAAACATTAGTAATGTTTTTTAAATTTTCTCGTCTCGAACGAACCTCGAACCGCTGATCTCTGGGTTGGTAAGTCGGCATCTTAACCATAACGCTAAACAAGGAAATTTAGCATGTTGATCAAAATGCTGACTTGAGTTTTTGGGTGCTCAAGTTGTTGTGAAATAAAATAGAAATTTTCATAGCAAAAAAATTTTCAATTGAAAAATAAATACTTTTAAAAAAAAATTTAAATATGAGAAAATACTTACATATTAAAGAAACAAATTTTTTCAAAATTAACTAATAAAAAAAATTAATTAAAATATGAGCATAAAAAAATCTAGGCAATAGAGAAGAAAAAAAAATGTCCAACCGAGCCAGGGATCGAACCTCGACCTGCGTGGTTGCTGAGCGAGAGTCTTACCCTTTACGCTAATCAACTCTTGACATTACGTCGATCAGAATGCGAACTTAAAGCAGACAACAACAAGCGCACAGCAAGAGTACACAAAAAAAATGAACTCACCGCCCCTCGATCTCTTACGGAACAGTCAGCGGTGAGACCTATAGAGGTCGACCTTAGGTTAGACGTGCTCCATAGTTTTTATTAGTGATGCCCCGAATAGTGGATTTGGCCGAATACCGAATACCGAATATTCGGTCAACCTCTCGGCCGAATAACGAATATTCGGCAACCGAATATTCGGCACGTAGTAAAGACAGCTTGGGCCTACTCGTGACTAGCTGGAGTCAAGGCAAAAGCTGCCGCTGAAAAATTTGCCCACTGTTTATAATGTTTTCGAAGAAAATTTAGAAGAAGCTAGCGTACATTTAATATTTCTAAAGAATAAAATGCAAATCTGCTGTATTTTTAGTTCTCGTTAATTAAGTTTTTTTACGTTATTGTGAGAAAAATTTAATTTGTAGTTAGTGTTGATTTTTTTAATCAGTTATTTCTACTATTCGGTATTCGGCCGAATATTTTAACTATTCGGCCGAATACCGAATACTGAAAAATGACGCCGAAAAGGCCGAATACCGAATAGTGGCCGAATATTCGTGGCATCACTAGTTTTTATGGTCTAGTTGCTAACAGTCTCACCTAAGGTGGGTCCTATTTTGCAAACTGACCGCTCGTTTCCTACAGGGTATGAAGACAACACACACGCTAGTAATTCGTAGAAACGATCACGGAAAGAACAAAACAATCGGACATCTCCCCTCAACACATTGTGAAGTGTTTTTCATTTTGATTGTTTTTCGGCAGTCCCCGCCAGTGCTGTCGTTTTCAATTTTGGTTTAGTAGTATAACTTGTTTTTTCTTAGTAGTATTTTGGGTCATTTAGTAGTACTTTCATGAAATCAAATAACATGGGTGGGAAAAATAATTTATAATCACATTTTATTTTGTGTTATCAAAATTAACATCCTTTTTAACAATAAAAGTTTTTTTTTTAAATAACAAAAGCCTATTTTCCTTTGCTTTAACAGGCATCACTGCCACTGGCTCAAAATAAAACGTATCAAAATAATTTGACAAAAGTATTAAAAAGTATCAACATTTTAAAAAATAGTATCAAAAGTGTAAAACATATGAGAACGCCAATGCAAATCCCTGCAGTAAATGCGGGGCAAATTGACCCCTGCGTCACCACTGTCATTCTATAGACATGGTCAACGAGGAGGCCCACAGTTCAATTTTCTTGAGCATTCATAAAATGAATTTGCTGCACGAGAATCAGAAGGCTCCGTAGCGTAATGGTTAGCATGTCCGATCATCAATCCGAAGGCCTGTGTTCGAATCCCAGGGCAGGCGAGAAAAAGTGGAAAATTGTAAAATTTGGAGGATTATTCTTATGGAATCTTATGGGTGAGAAGAGAGAAAAAAAGTTTCCATTCTGAATTCTCGTGAGTTCTTTCACAGTTCGTGCGAAAATTCTCATGAATTATATTTTCAATAACTTAATATTTCCAGTTTTTTCGCAAAAAAAATTTTTTTTTAAAGCCTGTTAGACTACTATAATATTATCCACTTAAAAAAAAAAAAAAAAAATTGGCACCCGCCCGAGCGAGATTCGAACACGGGTCTCCAGGTCGCTAGGCCAGACTCTTCACACTGAGCCATCCGAGCCCTGTGCGCGGCGCTTTCCATTTACGTACTATAGTTAATGAGCTGCCTCTACAGCATCACCAGTTCAATCGTCAACTGGTGTCCGCTCGAACATATGCTCATACAAAGTGTCCATAGGAGAATACATTGGCACGGGTACAGTTGGTCACTAGTGACGGTGACGGAGGAACTAGTGACAGATTGAATCAGTCACTAGTGGTAATTACTGCAGGGATGTGCAGCGGTGCTCAAAACACACATTCATAATTTTATGCATGTATTGGTCTCCTCGTTCGGCAGTTGAAATTTTTTTCTACATCGCTCACACACCCTATGTGTGTGAAGGGCAAAAAAAAATTGTTGCCACTGGTGGCATTTTTGAGCACCGCTGCTAATGTGCATAGAATATTGAGCAAACCATTTGATTTTTTCGGGCTTATTAGATATATAAAAAAAATTTCATTTTGCTTCAAAACTTAAAAAATAAACAGCTATTATATTCAAGCTTACAAGCAATAACATTAAAAGGGTTAAAAAGATACATATATTAGGTGTAGTAAAAAGAAATCCATTATTTTTGCATTAAATTGAGGGCTTTATTTAAGATAGTTAGAATGACCCGATTTAGGTCAAATATGCGTCGTTTTGTTCGATAACTTGTTGCCATTTTAAAGGTAATTTCATTATGCCTCTCTCATAGAAGCCCTCAATCCTATTAGCAAAAAATTGAGACAGTCGAATTTCAGAAGCCTCTCTTGAAGCGAATGTTTCACCAGCAAAATTGTTCGCCATGGACAGGAACAGATGGTAATCACTTGGTGCCAGGTCCGGACTATAAGGTGGATGCAGAAGAACCTCCCAACCAAACTCCCGGAGCTTCTGGCGAGGCACTATCGATGTGTGTGGCCTGGCGTTGTCCTGATGGAACACAATTCCTCTCCTATTGGCCAAAGCTGGCCGCTTATGGGCGATTGCTTCCTTCAGACGGTCCAATTGTTGACAGTAGAGTTCCGAGTTAAGAGTTTTGCCGTATGGGAGCAGCTCATAGTAGATAATTCCCTGCCAATCCCACCAAACACACAGCAAAACCTTCCTGGCCGTCAATCCTGGCTTGGCCACCGTTTCCGCCGGTTCACCGTGTTTCGACCACGACCGTTTTCGCTTGAGGTTGTCGTAAGTGACCCACTTTTCATCACCAGTCACCAACCGCTTCAGAAATGGGTCGATTTTGTTGCGGTTCAGCAGCGATTCGCAGATGGAAATTCGGTCTATGAGGTTTTTTTGCGTTAACTCGTGTGGCACCCATACATCGAGCTTCTTTGTGTATCCAGCCTTATTCAAATGGTTCCAAACGGTTTTTTGTGCAATCTTTAGCTCTTTTGCAATCGAAACAGTGCTAACATGACGGTCGGACTCGATAATTTCCATGATTTTATCGACATTTTCGACAATTGGCCTTCCAGTGCGTGGTGCATCCTTGACATCGAAGTTACCGGAACGGAATCGACGAAACCAAAATTGCGCATGATTGGCTGTTACAGTATCAGGTCCATAAACGCTATTCACATTTTCAGCCGCCTGGCTTGCGTTTTCTCCCTTATCGAAGAAAAACTGTAAAATGTAGCGAATTTTCTCTTTTCTGATGTCCATCTTTGACAAGCTCTCAAACAAAACTGAATCAATCAATCAAAAAAGTGTCAAAAAAGCTTTTTTAGTAGGAACTGTCATCTTTCTAATGCCCCCTAGCGGAACACGATCGGACTTATACAACGCGAGATGCAGATAAATAATGCCATCTATTGGAAAAATAATGGATTTCTTTTTACTACACCTAATATGTATGTACATACTTCAATGTTTGAGATAAGATGCACCAGCTATTAGTATTTTAAATTACTTTAGGCATTCTTAAAAGTTAAATGACCTAAATGGCCTAAAATATCGTGCTTTTGAGATATGAATGCTTTGATGTAATTTAGCGATACGGTTTTAGCAGTACAGTTTTAAAATTAGCCGTTAGTTTAAAGTCAATTTTATTGAACAGCAAAATTATTACTTTGTTGCAATTTTATACAAAGGCTTTTTGATGGAATCCATTGCTCTGGAAAGTTTTTATCCAATAATTCTTTGGATAACATAATTGAATTAACGGTGGTATTCAACAAGCAGTTCCTTTTTTTATCTTTAATTAAATTTAACTCAGAGAATTTTCTCTCAGCAACAGCGCTACTGTGGGGAAATGAAAGAATTGAACTAATGAAATTAGTTATCAAAGGAAACATTTTCTCATTAGAAGAATTTTTTAACTGAAATATATCGCTCGAAAATACTTCTAGCTCTTGTTCTTTGCTAAGCATTTCTATAAATATTAATAAGAGTTCGCCATTCTTCATCTAAATTCTCGATTTCACTTGCATCAATAAGATTTGGAAACAATGTCATCAAAGTTACGATACTAGATGATAAATTTGTTGGATCAATACCTTGCAGAGCAATCAAAATTTTATCATTAAAATCAAAGCGAGATAATATTTGTTTTGAAAGCTCTACGTAATAAGCAAGACATTTTGTTTTTAACCTATTAATTTCAACCGAAGACATTTTTCCATCATTTATTATCATTGATGCTTTTGCTCCAATATATACTTCACTAGTTTGTAAAGTTATTTCTGGATCGCTTATATTCTTTTCTTTGAATAGTACAGCATCCAAATATTCGGGCTTTATAAAATTTTGAAGAACTGTTTTAAAATAAGCTTTTATTATTGGAAGCAAAATATGAATTCTGGGCTTTTCAGCCTGAAACTCTAAATTAATTTTATTTGTCAATTTTAAAATGTATGCTAAAAAATAAAAGTAGACTTTGTTTGAATCTGAAAGTTCGCGAAAAATATTATGCGCCAAATCCGCGTTGGCTTCAAGCTCATATGAAATGAAATAATGTTGCAGTGGAACCCACTGTTCTAAGATTCTTGAAATAACATTTTCTAATGAGAGCCATCAAGTAGACGCAAGCTTCAGGTTTTTGTGCGGTTTAACAGAAAAATATTCTTGAAATTCCTTAAGCTCCGTTACTCTCTTGGGACTGTGTGCAAAAAAAGAGTATATATTCCGAACCAAAGTTTCAAGATGATAAGGTAATTTCTTCGAAGCTGAAGATGAACATAAGTTTATTGAATGGCATATACATTTCATGGTATATAGATTTGGCTGGTGCTTTTCAAGCAACGTTTTTACGCCCCCTTTGACGCCCATCATCACTGAAGCATTATCTGAAGCAAAACCGACCAAATTTTCAAATGGTATATTTACTTTCTTAAAATAGTCAACGATTGACGAATAAATTGACTGACTGTCTGATTTTTTTAAAGTAAGTAACCCTAAAAATCTGTCTACTACACAAATCTTCACGAAATTGAAGTATCTAACTACTAGGACCAAACATTTCTGTGTGCTTACGTCGGTTGTCTCATCAACTATGATTGAAAATTTTTGATTTCTTAAATAACTTGACAATTCTTTTTCCGCTTCTTCACTTAAAATTGTATTTACGATTTCTGTAGCTTTAGTTTTGCCGCATTTTAAAGTTTTCACAATTTTTGAATCGGAAGCCACAGATTTTATCAAAGATATGAGTGGCGTAACCATTGTAAATACGCTAATACAAACATAATTATTCTCAACTCCGCTATCACTTTCAGCTCAGTCTTCTTTTTAAAATTTTTTACATGTTTATTATCTCCTATTAGCGGCTGAGCCTTTAAGGTCTTAATAGCATTTGCTTACAGTATGGTTGAGAAGCTTTATCACGTCCCTTTCTCGCTTCTATCCACATGAAAGTATTTAACCAACTCGGCCGGAAGTTCTGTCTCTTTTTGTTTTTGAGAGTTGTGGAAGGCACAGTTTCATCTGCACCGCTTGAAGATAAGCTCATTGCCCCATGCTGGAGTATTTCGGGATCCAAAGTTCCAGATTTTTCATCTTTATTTGTAGTGACATGTGGCTGACTTTTAGTTATTGTTGTCACATTGTGTGCTTGTATATGGCATGACTCTTCTGCATGGCTTCCGGGAGCATCACCTTTTTTGTATTTAATAAGAAACCTAGAATAATATATAACAGTACGTTCCTCTTCTGTAACATTCAAAATTTTTTACATTACTTGTCCATTTAATAAGACGGTTTGAGTCTCTTATCGCTTCACAATTAATCAAAAATTATATCTCGCCCCTGTTTCGACACCAAATATAGTTTTGAACGCAACTAATACGACTTAGTGATGGACGATACCGATAGGACCTGGGTATCGCGATACCCAAGTATTGATACTCGTTTAAAGGGTCTGACGGGTTGTGCCACCCTGAAAGGAATTTTTAAATTTTGTTGATTTTTCGATAGGTTTCATCTAAAAATACTGTGGAGACCACTTTTTAGATTTTAATTTTGAATAGTCCTTGAGATATCCTTGAAAGTCCTTTTTTATTAAGGCTTTTTTCAAAATTTTATATCTCAACAACCAATTAAGATAGAGAGACGATCTAAACAGATTCTGTTAGACAATAAAACAAGAAAGCTAAAAAAAATTTTGTTTTAATTTTACACTGAGAAATTTTTTTTCACAAAACTAAAAAGAAAAGTTTAAGTATTTATTTCAGTGTATTCCAATTTTGACGCAACTTTTATATTTTTTTGAAAAATAGCTCCTAGTATTTACTTTAATTTAAAAGAAACAAGTATTCCAATCGGATGGCGGAACAGTGTCATATTTACAAAAATGCAAGGGTACATTAATACTCTCAGTGTTGATCCCATACAAAAGGCATCACTCATACGACATGTATGCGGATTATCGAATATATAATTAACGTCCTACATGTCGTATGAGTGATGCCTTTTGTATGGGATCAACACTGAGAGTATTAATGTACCCTTGCATTTTTGTAAATATGACACTGTTCCGCCATCCGATTGGAATACTTGTTTCTTTTAAATTAAAGTAAATACTAGGAGCTATTTTTCAAAAAAATATAAAAGTTGCGTCAAAATTGGAATACACTGAAATAAATACTTAAACTTTTCTTTTTAGTTTTGTGAAAAAAAATTTCTCAGTGTAAAATTAAAACAAAATTTTTTTTAGCTTTCTTGTTTTATTGTCTAACAGAATCTGTTTAGATCGTCTCTCTATCTTAATTGGTTGTTGAGATATAAAATTTTGAAAAAAGCCTTAATAAAAAAGGACTTTCAAGGATATCTCAAGGACTATTCAAAATTAAAATCTAAAAAGTGGTCTCCACAGTATTTTTAGATGAAACCTATCGAAAAATCAACAAAATTTAAAAATTCCTTTCAGGGTGGCACATGCCTTTGCTCAACCGGGAAGACCCTTTTGCCCATCACTAACGCAGCTTAAAGTAAATTTCTGAGCTGTAATTTTTCGTTTTTGAGAAAATATGTTTGACTTATATACTTGTAATCTGCTATACAGAGCTGAATTTTCGAAATATGTAGTAATCTTGATGTTTTAGTAGTATAGTAGTACGGGTAATGAAAATGTATTAAAATACTAATATTGTAGTACTTACGACAGCACTGGTCCCCGCTTGTCTATATGCGCTTGTCTATCGATGACGTGACATGTGTGAATTTTTGTGTGCGCCCATAGCCATACGTAAATTTGTATTTGGACATTTGCATATTTTCGCCTTGTCTGCTTGGGAGAGACGATTGAGACGATTTGCTTTCTCATGAGAACGAACTCTCTGCTCTAAACCGGTTGGAAATTTTGTGTATTTGAGTGTTTGTGTGCACACGCACATTGAGTTTTTTGTCGTCATTTTTTCGCAGATAGAATGTCCTATCATCGATTTAATAGACGTTATCACGTCAAAAAATCAGTGATCTCCAGTAGGTCAAAAACTATGCATATTTTTATGACCCCACTCCTACCTCTAGCGCTTAATAAAGTACGTTTTCTCGCGCGAGCGCTAAGATATGGGAAATCAGTTTCCAGTTTAAAAAATGTACAGCCACACACAGTGTCAGCTTATAGTCGATCGTAGAGGCGAAATAATATTTTTTTTATAGAAAACAAAAATTTTTTCCTTATCTATTGATTCAAAAAATTTGCTTACATTAGATAGTTAAGAAAATGGTCTGTAGTTTTCAATTGTTCTTATTCCCGCATGTTTCTTCCGTTTACCGATTTTAAATGAAGAAACGCTTTTTAAATTTAAAATATAACAAAAAATAAGGAATTTTATTTAAAAGTTTGTAATGGACAATTCTACTGATCAAATGTAGACAATTAAAAGTCAGCTGCGAGCGCGAGAGCGAGTAAAAGAGTGTGTTCGGAATGACCACTGGAGAACGAGTGCCCTTTTTACTCTCACACCATCTCGTCATTGCCGCTTGGAAGGAATCCATGGAAAAGCCGCGTGGAAAGGTTCCATGGAACGGTTCCATCCTCTCTGGACTTTTTTCCAGGCTAAGGCTCGACTTTAAGATCGCTGTTGGTGCGTACCTTTCGACGGGTCTAGATTGTCGCATACGGGACGAGCTTTGTCGCACGGCAATCGACGGGAGGTCGTCGCATATGGAGAATCGGTGTCGCAAGGTGGTCGACGGGTATAGGTCGAACCAACGGTGATCTTAAACATTCTGCCCGCCTTGCAGGACTGCAATAGATGCAGATAGCCACATCCTGGACCTGTGGAGAAAAGACGAGAGAAAAAGATCGAGCGAGAGAGAGAGGGAAAAGGGGACAGGATAGAGCACGCTAGAAATTAGGGGATAGGAGTACAGAAAGAGACGAGAGACAAAGGGGAGCCGTCAACGGTTACGGTGGGCAGCTTCCGGACAGCACAAACCCAAATATGGTGTTTGTGGCGTGCAACTGTCCGATTCCCGTCGGAAGAACTCTGGGCCGCATCAACTTCGGGTAGATATCGAGCCCCAAGACGATATCCACCGCTTGAGACCGATAGAATTCGGGATCCGCGAGCACTATGTTTATGTAATGCTCACGAAACCTTTCATCCACCGGTTGCGAGGGAGACACGACCGGAAGCCGACTGACCACCCGAGCGTACGTTTCGACCTCCACGCTGAGATCGAATCCCGCACGCAACACGAGTGTGCAAGTTGAGGTGCCCCCGATATCCAAGGTAGGAAGCCGCCACCGGCTGACCAGCTCGGAGGTAATGGAAGATTGCGAAGAGCAGGCGTTAAGCACTGCGCGAGCCTGATACTTAACTTTGCCCACTCGCACCTTCACCATCGCGGTGGGCAGCACCGATACTTGCCGGGTGATGGTTGAGATCACCGAGCTTGTCGACGCGCGTAGGGGCGGAGATGAACGGACACGCGCAGGGGGAGTCACCACAGAACTTTGAGGAGGGTGTTGGCGGCGGAAGCGTCGCAGGTTTAACGGCGTCTTTCCGTTATCATCGTGGAGCGTGGTATGGTGGTCTCCTTGGCATTTAAGGCAGCGGTTTCCACTCGTGCAATTTCTTCGTTTGTGAGATACGGCCAAGCAGTTGGAGCATAAGCCGTTTAGCAGAACCGCACGAAGACGTTGCTCAAGGGGGGCTTCACGATACTTTCTGCAATGCGATATCGTATGGCAGCCACGGCATACGGGGCATTGTAGACCGGAGCGCCAGTGCTGACCACGTCTGTCGGTGGACCGACGGGGAGAGTGGTCGACACTGGCAGTAGTGGGGACGGTGGACACGACGCATGGGGTGGATGGCACACTCCTCTCGACTTCTTCCACAAGAGCAGGCTCGGCTAATAGCTCCAACAAGAAAGGCTCTAACGGATCGTTCTCCTCCATTTCTGCGGCCCACGACTGGGTTGTTGACATGTTGAGTTATCTGAAAGACGTAAGAGCAAAGAAAGCGACAAACACAGGACCGAACACACCAAAGAACACGAGTTTGATTATTAGTTCGTTTCTTATTAGAGAGCGATTATGAATTAGGTATTCCTTTCTTTAAAGTATTCCTCTTTCCATCGGCGACAAACTAATTTGGATAAGGCTTTTATCCGTTGCCAACGTTTCACTAGTGAGAGTGGATTTTGCAAGCTCTCCGGCTCCGTGGGCGCGAGGAGAGGACCTCCGACAAGGAAGTGCCCTGGCGTCAACGCTTGAAAATCGTGAGGATTGTCGGACATCGCCTGAAGGGGCCGCGAATTAAGACAACTTTCTATTCTCACTACCAACGTAGAAAATTCCTCAAACGTATATTTGAGGTTGATTGTCAACTTTCGGAAATGTTGCTTAAAACTCTTTACCCCAGCTTCCCAAAGACCGCCCATGTGCGGAGCTCCTGGAGGTTTAAAGGACCAGGCTACCTCTTGGTTGGAAAATTGATGATGCACTTTTTGTCTGGTTTCCATCAAACATTTCTGGAAATCAAGACGAAGCTCTTTGGACACTCCGACAAAGTTCGTTCCGTTATCGGAAAAGACCTTGTGGGGACATCCCCGCTGCGCGGCGAACCGACTGAACGCTGCCAGAAAGGATGCAGAGGAGAGGTCACTCGTAACTTCTAAATGAACCGCTTTGGTAGCAAAGCAAACAAAGAGACAGAGGTACCCCTTGGTCACGCGGCAAAATCTCCCAGTAAACGACTTGATGTCAAAGGGTCCAGCGAAATCGACACCAGTATTGGTAAAAGGTCGAGAGAAGGCTGTGCGCTCGGGGGGAAGCGCAGCCATGAGTTGAGCTAACTGCCTTTTATTAAAAATGGTACACACTTTGCAACTACGGATAACGAGCTTGATAGAGGCTTTAGCTTGAGGCAACCAAAATTGACTCCGAAGAACTCGCAGCGTTAGTTGATTGCCTCCATGAAGGGTCACGTGATGAATATGGCTTACCAAGAGCCGCGTTAAATGAGCATCCTTGGGTAAAACTATTGGGTGTTTTTCGTCAAAAGATAATTCTTGCGAAGCGGTCAGTTTTCCCCCAATTCGGATTAAACTATCTTGATGCAGGAAAGGATGCAACGAGGATAAGTTACTCTTACTGTTCACTAGTCGTTTTTCGGATAAATCCGCATATTCCGTCGGAAAATAACGCAACTGAGCCACAACTAATAAACGGAGTTTAGTCTGACGAATCTCTTCCGGGTCTAACTCAGAATCAAAGACCGGCCTTGGAAGGTGGGTTCGGCGCATTCGGGCGAGCACCCGAAGTACATAACTCATGATACGAAGAGCTCGGGCAAAGCTTGAGAAACGGACATAGAGGTCATCTTGAACAGTAGGCACCGCTACATGAACGCGGACAGTTTTCTGTTCCAGGGAGGTCGTACAGTTCTGCGGGGGAGACATAGTCGGCCACTGTGAATGGGCCATCGCTAGCCACGAAGGGCCATTCCACCAGAGAGCGTTGGACACTAGTTCTGGCGCCGGTATCCCCCGTGACGAGAGGTCAGCCGGGTTATCAGCCGATTCAACATGAGACCACCGTTGAATTCCTACGACCTCCGAAACTCTACGCCCAGTTGAAGTTCACTTAAGCACATTTTAAATTCATAAAAATATTTTGAATCTTCTCCGAAGGGTAAATTAAGGTTAAAGGCTTCCTAGGTGAGATAAATTTTGGGTTTTAAATCACTTAAAGCAAAAAAGCTATCCCATGATAACTATAAATATTGAATCTTTTCAATGAGAATAATAAAATGACAATTAAAATTTATTTTTCCTAAGAAAATTAAATGTCGGCGCAAAACGAGTTCCGAACATTTATTGGGTTCAACGATTTTTCGAATGCAAAGGCAGTTTTTGGATTTCGTTTTATAAAAAAAAGAAACTTCAAACGTTTTGAGGATATTATTGGTAAGCATGAAATGACTGCATGAAATGGAGAGTTGTTTTTCTTAAGTCTCGAAGGGAAATTCGGCCCGAAAAAACAGGCAACATTACATCAGACCTTATGAAACCGAATTTCTATTATAGGTATATAAAAATAAATTTTTATACCCGGCACACTCTGTGTCCAGCGTATATTGCGTTTGTTTGGTGGTTTGTAACACCCAGAACCAGTCGAGATAGACTACCCTAAGTGTATATAGAAATGATCAGCGTCACTAGGAGATTCGATTTAGACTTGTCTGTCTGTCGGTCTGTCTGTCTGTCCGTCTTTTTACAGGTTTCTTATTGAAGGAGTTGAGCTATCTTGTCGAAATTTGGTGTGCCTCCTCACGGGGACATGAGTAAGAACAAGGTCGAGAATTAACCCGGACCCTGTCAAGTCCGACTTCGATATACTCAGCTTCCCTAAAATATTGCGGCAATATGTTTTGCCTTTCCATGCGGAATTTTATATTATATTGTGTGTGGGCGTTGCAGTGAGCGGATCACATAATTTTTTCTTCTACATCTTTCATTCGATCAAGGTCACCAAATGCTTCGAATTTGAAGCTTATACGCCTTTTACCCCAGATGTTACGATTGTCCATTTGTGGTCGTGGTAGGCCTATTTTCACTTAGGATCATACTCGGGGCACGATATATCTGTGTTCCGAATTTTGAAGTGATTGGTCGAGCCGTTTGGAAGGAGGTCTGACCACACACAGACGGACGGATAGATGGACGGATATTTCTAAATCGATTTAGTTTCCGACCCCGATCAAGAGTACATACATATATTTGGCTATTTTAGTTGAGTTCTAGCTGTCACAAGATCCGCACAAGTTTAATATACCCTGCTTACGCTGGGTATAAAAAAGTGCTTGAAATAAAAAATTTTTTAAATATGGTTTTCGTGTTTAGAAGCCCAATGTCCCTAAGAAAAGTGCATTTAAATCTCTTGGGAAGTTCAAAAGTAATTATTTGTAAACAAGTGTAATTATTCGTTGCCTTATTAAACGAAAATTTTCTTATGAGAACCCTCTTGAGGGAAAGCCGAATTGCTAATTTTGAATATTAATTGTTGAATCAGTCCCTGTCGATAAAGTTACATGAGATATCAAAATATTAAGACCTTCCACGATCCTGTGCATCAACTCGTCATTTAGTAAAATGATACTTATCAAAAAAGGATGGGAAAAATTTAAGGAATCTGAACACTTTTATTTAAACTAGCATTCAAAACGAAACAAAACAGAACAGAAGAAAAGAAAAGAATGATAATCATGCTCATGGAAAGCCCCGTATTCAAAGCAGACTTTTTTATACCCGACACACTCTGTGTCGAGGGTATATTGCGTTTGTGTGGTTGTGTGTAACACCCATAATCAGTCGAGATAGACCATACAAAATATATGTATATAGAAATGATCACCAGGAGATTCGATTTAGACATGTCCGTCTGTCCGTCTGTCTGTCTGTATACAGTTATCTTATCGAAGGAGTTGGCATATCTTGAGAAAATTTGGAATACGTGCTCACGGCGACATGAGTAAGAACAAGATAGAGAATGGACCCGATCGGGCCATTTTAAGGGGTACCCAAGCGACACAAATATCAAATTTGGAGAGTATTCTTAGACATAAAACTCTTTGAATGCTCTTTAGAAGGTCTTTGAAATACTTAATGTCTTTGAAAACTCTCTGAAAAGTATAATAAAAACTTTAAAAAATATATTGTCTCAAACAACTCTTTCAAACGTCTTTAGAATACTTCAAAAATCGTATGTCTTAGAAAGCTCTCAATAAACTCTTTGAACAGCGTCCGAAGACCGATTTCCGATAACGTTTTTTTTAACTCTTCGGAAACTCTCATATTGGTATTTCAAAGAGGTAACACAAACATATTTAGAAAACTCTTCAAAACACATTTTAAAGAGCTTTGTGAGAGTAGGCCTCTATATTCCTGTTTATAAAGACCTTTCAGAGATTTTCAGTGACGTCACGTCTTTGGAAACTCTTACAAAGAACTTATTGAGAGGGAATAGTGAGTCATTAGATTTTATTGCTTGTTTTTGACTTTTTTTCATTTACGCAGGGTTGACATTAACAAGTGAGAACCGAAATAACAGAAGCAAAATAAAAATGCAGCTCTTACCAGAGGTGTTATTTAGCTTGAAACGAAAAAATTCTGATGCAACTCTAAATTTGTCTGCTCATTATTGAGACCTTTAACTCTTCAGAAGGTCTTCAAAAGACATTTGGAAATCCGCCACATTTTTGGGTCTAAGTTGCATGTTGTTTATTTTTAAACAATCAACGAAAACTTTTTTTATGCTTTATGAAAATGTTGATTTCAAATTACAAAGGGAAAATGCCTGAAATAAGTTTTCTATTATTACAGAATAAAATTAAAAAAAAAAACGGAAAGAAATTTTAAAAAATAACGATTTTTAAACTTAAATATTTTTGCAAAACATTAATATTTTAAAGGCGCGTGAAAATTTAGTGGGGTAGAATATATCATATTGCCGATGAACTGATATCCGTTTTCATTTTTATGTTCAAATAATCGAGATATTTCATTACAATTTTTTATATTTTTTTATTACATTATAATCTCCACACGTGTCCTTTTGTGTTCAAAATATTTCCAACATTGAATATGTAGGACGTCTTTTGTGTTTCTTCTTAAAGAAAATGAAATAGGATATATTTTATAAAACGTATGAGCATATTTGCGTCCCTATCACGCACACTGACTGATGATGACATAATAATTCAGTCTTTCAAAGAACTCTTAAAGATGTTTTAAAGATCTTTCAAAGAGTTCTCAAAGACTTCCTAGAGAGAAAACTGATTGTTTTTTAAGTCTCTAAAAACTCTCATAAGGCCCCTAAGCCCCGCCTTTTTGCGTCCTTTAAGTCTTTAGAAGGTCTTCAAGAGCGCTCAAAGAGCTTTTCTGAGAGCATTAGCTCTCATTAATTAGTCTCTGAGCGCTCTTGAAGACCGTTTAAAGACAAGTTGTGTCGCTTGGGTACCTCCAGTGCTACGGTCGATTACGAAAATCACAAAACCTGCTCTAAAATCAAAATTGTTCAACATATTTTGATGAAATTTGATATTTGAACATGTTTCAAGGCAAGTAATATAATTTCCAAAAATTTTAAAAGTGGGCGTGGCAGAAGGGCGTTTTTTCGAAGTTTGGCACCTACACCCTAAATTCAAATGGGAATTGGACGAAATTTGGCACTTATGCTTCCTTTGTAGCCATACACATCCTTCACAAACATTTTCTTGATCGGTCCATTATTAAGGGTACCTCCAATACTAGGGTCTGTCACAAAAATCCCAAAACTTTCTCAAAATCGGACTTTTTCGAAATATTTTAATGAAACTCAAAATTTGAGCGTATATTTAAGCCTCCGATTATAGTTCAACAAAAATTGGAAAAGTGGGCGTAGAAAAGGGGCAGTTTTCATAAAGAAATCTATCAAAAGTCGGTATATGGGGCCCCTTATGGTCTTAAACACCTCTTGATATTAAAAATTATTTGAACATGTGTGTCTGTGTCGGGTATTCTATTGTCAGGCTTCGCCTGACTATAACCCCTTACTTGTTGATTACACGAACTGTCTGTGAATATTGACCCAGAAGAGCATAAACAAAAGTCCTTTTTAATCGATGATTACGGAAGTATTAAGTTAAAAGGATTGTAATGTATACATGACCGAAAGGCAAATAAAGTTGTTAAAATAGAAGACTTTGAGACGGAAACTCCTAATGCAGCAGCCTTACTGTGCGATATCTTCGTTCCCTTCTCTCGCCCCGCCACAATCACAAGTTTGTATAAAACCAATTCGCATTAAAATTACAAAGAGAAAAAATGAAGTAAATGCGATAAAGAATAAAATAAAAATATTTCTGATTGCAATAAAGTGCTGAACTGAAAGTGGGAAACACTGATACAGCAAAATCGTCGAGACCAGCAAAATAAAAAGAAGTGCGGCAGAAGCTGAGAGAAGGCAGAAGCATCGTATCGTGCGGTTGGAGAACGTCTGTGGCAAGCAATCTTGCTATTGCATTATACCAAATAGCCACGCTGATATGGTGGGATATTAGAAGCCTGGGCCAACACTCGTCTTGAAAGATATACTCCAGACACCGCACAACACCGAAGTTGGGAATCGAGTAACGAGAAAAGCTGTAGTCACAGTTTCTCGCACTGGAGAAAAAAGTTATAAGTAAGATAACAAATTGGCAGCCGGAAGTGTGTAAATGCAGTAAGAAAAAGACAAACGCGCTTAGAACCAAATAGAAAAGTCGAAAAAAGAAGGAACTTACATGCTTAAGAGCAGTTGAAAAAAAAACACTGATTCAAAAAGAAGAAGAAAGAAAAAATATATAGAATCTGGAGAGATGGAACAGACTTCTTAACGAGCCTTGAAAAGTAATGTGCAATAATGTCTGCAATTTATGCGAAATGCATAAGGAAGACGGGGAAGAAGAGAAAGGTAGAGAGAACAAGTTGAAAAAATTAGAGCTCTTCAGGCTTGAAATGGATAAACTAATCCCATTATTATTCTTTCGGATTCTAATGATTATAAGAACAGAAGCGCAAGGAGCCGTATTGGAAATTCATACATACATACATATATTAACTTAAAGTGCTTGGCTTAATTTATGGTCAAGATAAACTGTTCGCACTGAAGAGATCTTAAGAGTAGCAGGATCTTAAAAAAACAAAGATTTTTAAATGAAAATTCAATCAAAGTTGAATTTAATGACCATTTTTTTGACTCGTCTACTTTATTATATACATAGGTACCCAAAATACACAACGAGTTCGAATCGAATTCGAATCGAACTCGTTTTGGCGTACAAAAGACATAATTCAAATATCGAATTGCTTTCGAGAATAGTTTTTTTGGGTTGGGGGAAGGCGTTACTAACATGATTTTATTAGTAAATAGTAATGTTTTTGTATTGTTGAAAGCTTTTCATAAGTTATAAATAGACAGCGGATTTTATGCACTTTTTTGTTTTAAGTCAGAATGAAATAAAATTTTGAATTTGGACTTCTTGAAAGACCTATTTTTGATTTAAGACTGCATATCCAAAATATGCAAAAACATATGCAAGAATATGCAAAAACATATGCAAGAATATGCAGGAATATGCAGAATAAAAACAGTATATTTTGTATATAAAATTGAGATATTTTATTTTCGTTGACATTTGGAAAATAAAATCATTGATAACATAGGCTTCGTAGCGTAGTTGTCTGAGATGCCAACTTACGATTTGGAAGTATGTGGGTTCGATTCCCACCCTGGTCGCGTTTTTTTTTTCTTTTATTTTATTAATTGAAAACTTCGCCTAAGCGGCCAGCCTTGGGGACTTAAGTTTAACTTGAGCGGTACTATTTAGAGCACTTTGAAATTGATTTTGTCGCTTAAGCAACGTTGAATCATTAAGGGAAGGTAAGTGTGCACTGTTGTTTCAAATGACAAATATTTGCAACGGTTTTGCATTTGCCTACTAAATCAACAGTTGTATTTCGCGTAAGACAAGTCGAAAACAATTATTTCATAAGGTTTTTTGCGTGCATATTAGTGCACATACGTGCATATTCCTGCATATTTTTGCATATTGGAAATATGCTAGAATATTCAGGAATATGCATTTATGCAAAATATGCAAAATGAAATAGGGCTCATTTGCAATATTTCCTTATGAAACGAATTTGTGTGCAAACAAAATTTAAATCCTATCATCCGTTAAAGATATGCATTTGCATATTATCCGCTGTCTAGTTATAAATATAAAGATGTCAATATTAAATGAAAGTCGGTTTATATTTATTATGAAGGTGAAAAAGGTTTTGTCAGGATCTATTGTATTAAAAGAGAACGAAATGTTATAACATTTTTGAAAGTGAACACTGCTTTATCGTACTTCATGTTCTTTTATAACACATTTCACCTTTTGATAGAAAAGAAAAAATTACAAATCAAACGTCCTACGTTTTTGAACGAACTTGTTAATTACTTCGTCGGCAGTAACATTAATCCCAAGTAGCAAAATGCGGCATTCATTCGGTATTTCATTTCTTTATTCAAACTTAATATGATCAGTTTTTGGTATTTGAATCCTCCCTTCTTTAATGTCACTTAAATCGGTTTTAAAGTAGAGCTGTCACTTTGGTTTTCAATTGGTATTTAATATCCTTCTTAAAGCAGTCTTAGATGGTTCTGAAATTAGTAGCCATATTCGAAGCATTAAATCGGTATGATGGGACATATTTAATACTTCGAATATCGTACACTGAGCGAAAACTACGGTTGTGTAATTTACAACGATTCATAGTATACTGCGACCGTAGGTATTTTAGAGCAAAACTGTAGTACGGACGTATTCAAACATGACTTTAACAGCCATGCGTATTCTTTAGGAGCAAATTTCTTTACACACGTATTTAAAAAACTTCTATCAAAAAACACGTAAAATAGTTTTCATTTGACTTTAAGTAACATATTTAGTCCACGCAGATTCGTGGCGTACGGGTAGCGTATTCGCTCAGCAATCCGAAGGGCTCGGGTTCAAATCCTACAGCAGGCGAATGAAATGTGTTAAAAATTGGAATTTTTCAAGTAAGTGGAAAAATATTAAAGAAAAAAAAAGACATCTAGAATGAAAATCAAGCTTACCCCAACCGTATAAATTGGAGAGAAGAGAGGGCCCTATCCCGGCTTTCCAAAATATATTTTTTTTGGTTTTGCATAAAATGTTACATTTAAAAATTTTTATTCCTGTAAGGTTTTTAAATATTATATACCTAAATTTTATGTTATTATTTGTAAAAAAAAAAAATAAAAAAATTACGCCTGCCTGACCGGGGATCGAACCCGCCGACTTGGGATTAGCTGCTACTTTCGTATTTAAACTTTTTTACTACGCTTGTGGTTATTTTAACTACGTCCGTTAATAGAGCCAAATCATTGCTGTTCGTAGTTAAATTAACTACGTTTTTGTTATTTTTACTACGATTTTTAGCTCAGTGTACTTAAATTAGTAAAGTGTTTTTCATCACGACCACCGAAGGGAATGGTGTACGCTCGGATGTTAAACTTTTCCTAATCAAATTATTATATTTGTATTCCTTCTAATTTGCAGCAATACTTACGATTGTACGAAATTTAAAATGCTTAGAGCCTATACTGAGATATGCAGTAAGTAAAGCGCCCACAAGAAATACGTGCAAAAAAAATTGAAAAGTACTTCGAAGTAAATACTTTACTTTCGCTTATACTGAGATGTCAAGTAATCAAGTGCGCAGGGTTGCATGAGACTTTCCTGGTTTACTTCATCATAGAAATGAACATGTCCACTTTTTATGCGAAGTAAATGCCAGGACAGCTGATTGCGGCACATTTTTCAAAGTAAATACTGACACCGACTTCGAAGTTGTTAAATTATTGGCATACTTTAAAGCTCTTACGAGTTAATCTCTGCAAATAATTTGACTTAAGAAAAGTATATACTAAAACCCCACATAAAAACACATTTTTAAGCACCAGCGCATTGATTTCAGCGTAATTGTTTTACAAAAATTTCATCAATTCAAACAATTATGAAGGCGCGTGAATTTTGAAGGGGGTAGCAGGTGTAATTTAACCGTAAAAGTCGTTGCGTTTGTAAAATTGCTCCAATTTGGCATAACGAACAAAAGCCAAAGTCACTTATTTTACTTATTATAGCATTGATGAACACAAATATCTTGTCAATAAAATTTTAGACAGAACCAACACCCTCTGCAAAATATGTTTCCGTTTCATTTTATCATTAGTATTTAAATCAATGTGATAAAAAGAGATAGAGAATGTTTTTATAAACTCATAAGCTGTGCTGGAGTTAAGAAGCCATTGCGTAAAAAACAAAGTTTTTAGAACTTTTTATTAAATTTAAAAGGTTTAAGACTTTAGCTTCAACATCTGTACAAGAGGTATGAAATTGTTTATTTCAAAGACTACAAGTCAAATTGCAGTCACCATTTCAACATACAGAGCACAGTGAACTCAATGCAAAATCAATTTAGCTTTAATTTTAATAAATCATGACGCGAGAGACATTCAAAAGAGACACTAGCTCTTGCCGACGGTCAAGCTAGACTGCTTCATAGATAAAGGTGTGAAAACAACTATGACTAGATCTAGATTCTGCTTTACAAATAGTTTCCTCTTAAACGGACACCCCTATCAAGCGGACATACGAGTATTATTCGGTCCGATAGGTTTCCGCGTAAGAGAGAGTACAGTGTATACCTATTTGTATATTAGGCGAATCTATATAAGGCGAATCTATTTAAGGTGAATCTATTGTAGCAGTTTGGCGTTTGGTTACATACCAAAAGCATGGACAACTGTCAACGTTGTCTATCTCCCCAAACCAGCAAAAGTAGATAAACACAATCCTAAATCATTCAGACCAATAAGCCTTATGCCGTTTGCACTGAAGGGTTTAGAGAAAACCGTTGATCGATACGTTAGAGAAGAGATCCTGAGGAGAACTCCTGTTAATTCAGGTCAACACGCATGCCGAAAGGGAAGATCCACAGAAACGGCTCTGTCGTCGCTGGTTGGAACCATTGCAACAACCCTTCATTCAAAAGAAATCTGTCTAGTAGCTTTCTTAGATATAGAAGGAGCTTTCAATAACACAACATTTAAAGCTTTGTACACGGCTTTAGAAGAGTAAAATGTTCCCAAAACCCTAGTCAACTGGAATTCGGCGATGCTGGAAAGTAGAATCATAAGATCCAAGTATGGAAATATGGAAGCAGCAGCGACCACAGGCAGAGGTTGCCCCCAAGGAGGGGTTCCGTCCCTCTACTATCGTCTCTAGTTGTAGACGAGCTTCTCTGCTCTCTGGAGCATAGGGGATTACACACTATAGCCTATGCCGATGACCTACCAGTAATTGTGAGAGGTAAGGACGGGAATATTATATCGGACCATATGCAATCGGCATTGGGGCTAATAGAAACCTGGTGTCAACGAAGGGGACAATCTGTCAACCCTGACAAAACCAATGTTGTTCCTTTTACCCTAAAAAGAAATACCACCTTAAACAGATAATGATTTATGGTGAAAACATTCAATATATAGATGAGGTCAAAAACATGGGGATCAATCTAGGCAGCGAATTGAACTGGAGTTCCCATATTGACAAACTGACAAAAGGTGCACCAATGCACTCTGGATCAGTAAAAGACTCTGTGGCAGAAATCGGAGAATTCAGCCGCAATGGCTGCTCAGACTATCTTCCCTCATCACATTGCCACTGTTCACCTATAAAGCATTGGTCTGGTGGAAGAAAACCACAGAAAAAACAACTGTCATCAAGTTGGGTAGAATACAAAGACTAGCCAACTCCAGCATAACAGGATGTATGAGGAACGCTCCATCAGCAGCATTGAATACCATACTTCCTATGCTGCCACTGGACCTACAAGTACAGAAGTCTGCAATGCTGGCCTTGCACAGACTATTTCACTTGGGCTCTGTTAGCTCAAACCAACCAAACCTTTCCTTACTAGAGAAGAGGATGAACAATAGAAACTTCTTGATGCCTCTTGATAAGATTCTACCCAAATTTTCTCTAGATAAGAGATATACCACCGGATAGAGACAGTTGGATTACATTCGCAATACAAACTCAAAGTTCCGTGATAGAGCGAACAGGATTTGGTCTCGTACAACTGGTCAGACAAGTACCAAAATATTCTTTCCAGAATATACTGAAAAGAAATCTAAATATCTCCTGCAACTAAGCAGGCAAGAAATGAGAATAATGGTAGCGACCATCAGTGGACACGGCCTTCTCAGCAAACACAAAAAGCGATTGGGACTAACCAACAGCGAAGAATGCAGATTCTGCCTGGAAGAGGAAGAAACCTCTGTACACCTACTGGCAGAATGTCCTGCCCTACATAGACAAAGAAGATCTACAATGGGCAAGGAAATCATGCAACAGACGGAACTGGCGGAAACTGAACTAGAAAATGTGGAAATCTTTCTAGATATTACTGGAGTAGCAAGAATACTCTAGGTGAAATAACGGGTTTGGCACACTAGTCTTCACAGACGCAGTGCCACGGCCGGTTGACGCTCGAACCTTCTACCAATAATAATAATAATAAATTTGTATTTAAGGATTGCTGCGGTTTTGGATCTGAACTTGACCCATTAAATTTTTAGGTACTCTTCTATTCGTCTTGTCTCTATGAGCGGAATGTTTAATTCCCTTTTACTTAACTAATAAATTGTATAAATCATAAATATAGAAACCCATGCTTAAAAGAAAACAAACTTTAATGCATATTACTGATTAAGCAAGAAAAGTATGTCCCCCGTGTTACCAAGTACCATTTAAAAGTACTAAATAGTTTCTACTTCACTGTTATATTAAGTACTTTTTTCAACTGTTATCCGCAGCTGTCATCATTTCACGCTGCGTGAAGTATTCAATTTTACGAAAATTTCACGCTTAGTAAGCACGCACGCAGTTGAATGAAACAGGTTCCAAATGTTTGCATGTGTTGAGTATTTGCGTGAATTCTCGTTCAGCAGCTCACGGATATTTGGAATTCTAGCTTGATGCTTTCAAGCCTGAATCAATTCGGAACGTTAGTACTTGAAGTCGAAAAGTAGAGTTTTAAAAATTTCTTAAGTAACGTAAACATTAATGGATTTAATTCCAAATCCTTCCGTTCGCATATGAGTCGCTCAGTGGAAAAAGGGAATGAGTCCAAAAATTTGAAATGGAAAAAAACGACAGAACAGTTGAAGTTGACTTTAAAATTAGTTGTTACAACAAAACTCAAAATTAAAATTGGAAAATTAATTCTTAGGGCTTCTGCTACAATTTGTAAAAAAGTCCTAAAAGTCATAAAAGGAAGTGTATCCACTAGACCGTACCACCTTATATGCAAGAAAAAAAAGTGCGCCGTACACCAGCGATTATGACGTATTTTTGCAAGACAATTACGAAAAGAAAAAAAAATTTTTTTTCTATCAAACGTAGAGGTCGCGCATTGGCATATTTCTTCATAACTCTGGTGTTTACTGTCGGATTTTAAAGTGTGGAACATCAATGTTTTTGTCGCAAGGATACCAATATGGCCTCTATAGAAGTCATTGACCTCAGGCGTACCGTTCTATTACTTTCCCTCAAGAACTCAGTGCCTACCATCCTAATGTTCCACTCTAATATCAAAAAAATAAAACCTTTAAAATATCATCAAACTTCTCCTTAGGAAATATATCGATATTTCCAACATAACTATTTTTAACTAAAATTGGAGAATTTTTTTAAAGTTCTTTTGTCCACTCTTCGGTCCCTATCTACGTATGAGTTGAAGTTTAATGTTCCAAATTAACATCATTATGTACTTTGAGATATGCCAAGTAATTTTTCCGAATTTTTCCGTTGTGCTAAAATCACGCATTAGGGAACTATAATCGTTTAATATTCTTAAAAAAGCAATTCTTCCTAAAGGTATGCTATTAAATATTTTATTTAAATGCATAAATATATCGCTCATTTACTTCAATAACGTCATATTTCAAAAAAATTTGATTTTTCAGAACACGAGTTCAAAATTTTCAATTGACTCGCACTTTTACGAAAAAAAACAAGTTGAGTTGTGTCATATGACACCAGATAAGAACGAAGTTCATTATGGTATTTATAAATGTTAGTAAATATAATTCGCAGCAAGGTTTTTCGCAAAACTCAATTGTTTTTATTAATCGAAAAATATATGTATACAAGACGGCTGTTTGTTGTTTTCAACTGTTTTTCACAAGCGAAAATGCGATACAGTATATTCGGGTTAGCTGCATTCAATTATTTTCCAGACAATTTTATGCACTTACGCGCAAAACGCACCTACCCGAAATTTTTTGCTGTATTTTTGAGTAGCATATCAGAATGTCTTTAACAAAACTTGAATTCTTAAAAGAACGTCGTCCAAATATTAATTTTATTAACAAACAAGTAAGAAAGCTAAAGTCGGTCAAGCCCGACTTTGAAATACCCAGCGTCCCGACGTTATGAGCGCACTATGTTTTGCTTCTCTATTTATTGGCGTGGCAGTGGGAAGGCCACATAAATTATTTCCCTTCACCTTTCATTCGCCTTGGTGAACCTATGTTGCGAATTTGAAGCTTCTACGCTTTTTACTTCGGAAGTTACGAAACATCTTCATTTGTGGGCGTGGAAGTGGGCGGGCCAAATAAAATTTTTCCCTACACCTTTCATTCGCCTTGGTGAACCTATGTTGCGAATTTGAAGCTTCTATGCCTTTTACTTCGGAAGTTACTAAAAATCTTCATTTGTGGGCGTGGCAGTGGGCGAGCTACATAAAATTTTTTCCTACACCTTTCATTCGCCTTGGTCAACCTATGTTGCGAATTTGAAGCTTCTACGCTTTTTACTTCGGAAGTTACGAAAAATCTCCATTTGTGGGCGTGGCAGTGGGCGGGCCTCATAACATTTTTTCCTACACCTTTCATTCGTCTTGGTCAACCTATGTTGCGAATTTGAAGCTTCTACGCCTTTTACTTCACAAGTTACGATAAGCCCTTATTTGTGGGCTTATTTGTGGGCGTGGCTCACGGAGGGTGGCGTCCATTTTTTCCAGGATATGTCCCTTTTCGTAACTTACCAGTACACCAAATATCAATGGAATGTGTTGAGTGGTTCGCAAGTTACAAGCATTTTACTGAGAACACATTATATTCATTTGTGGGCGTGGCAGTGGGCGGATGTCTCCCATTTTTACTTAGGATCGTACTCGGATCCCGATATACCTGTGTGCCAAATGTCGACTTGATTGGTCCAACCGTTTCGGAGGAGATCCGACCACGTACGGACGGACTGACGGACGGACGGACAGATGGACAGACGGACAGACGGACAGACGGACATGTCTTAATCGATTCAGTTTTTGATCCTGATCATTTCTATATATATATGTCTATATCTCCGGAGCTTAGTTCTCCCTGTTACAAGATTCGCACAAAACTAATATACCCCGCTTACGCTGGGTATAAAAACATATTTAACTTTTGTAATAAAAGGAAAATTCTTGCATAACTGACTAGAAATAAAAAAATGCAGTAAAATGAAATGAAAAAAAAAATTGAGGTTTATCGTCTTCAACCTAGCTTAAACTTTTTGATGGTTTAAACTTTCAAATGATAGTCGCTATGAGAGCTTAAACCAGGTTTATTAATTTTGTATCAACATTTTTGAAAAATTCTAATAAAGCAAAGGTATTTTAGGTCGATAAGAAAGCGTTTGAAATTCAAAAGATAAATTTTCAACAGGGCTGTTAAAGGAACATTTTACCATGAAATGTTATTTCAAAAACTAAAAACAGGATGCTGTTAAAGCGAATGTGCACCTAAGTTGAATGCAGCTAAAAGAGAAATTTTCATACAAATACAGACAAAAATGCTGCCGTAGAATATTTTTGTGCAGGTATGTAACTTACATGGGCGCTAAAGGGCTCTACGCTCTAAAGCTGCAAGTAAATTTCCAATACCAAACACATGTGGAACCAAGTAAGAAAGCTAAAGTCGGCCAAGCGCGACTTTGAAATTCCCAGCGTCCCGACATTATTGGCGCACTATGGTACGAAAAATCTCCATTTGTGGGCGTGGCATTGGGCGGGCTACATAACTTTTTTTCCTGCACCTATCGTTCACCTTGGTCAACCTATGTTGCGAATTTGAAGCTTCTACGCCTTTTACTTCGGAAGTTACCAAAAATCTTCATTTGTGGGCGTGGCAGTGGGCGGGCCACATACATTTTTTTCCTACACCTTTCATTTGCTTTGGTGAACTTATGTTGCGAATTTGAAGTTTCTACGCCTTTTACTTCACAAGTTACGATAAGCCCTTATTTATAGGCTTACTTGTGGGCGTGGCTCGACGAGAACGGCGTCAATTTTTTTCCAGGATATGTCCCTTTTCCTAGTTTACCAGTACACCAAATATCAATGGAATGTGTTGGATGGTTCGCAAGTTACAAGCATATTACTGAAAACACAGTATATTCATTTGTGGGCGTGGCAGTGAGCGGATGTCTTCCATTTTTAGTTAGGATCATACTCGGACCCCGATATACCTGTGTGCCACATTTCGACTTGATTGGTCCAGCCGTTTCGGAGGAGATCCGGACACGGACAGACGGACAGTTCTAAATCGAATTTTTGATCCTGATCAAGAATATATATATATATATATATATGTCTATATCTACGGAGCGTTATTCTGGCTGTTACAAGATACCCTAATATGCCCTGCTTACGCTGCCCAAGCAGCAAAATAGAGCGATTCGACCAGCAGCAAGTCGAATCGACCTATTTTGGTTGAAAATACCCTATTTCTGACCTATTTTCCGGCGATAAATATGACCTAAATTAAAAGTCCGTTTCGAAGGTCCAAATTACCTTTTTTCGACCTATTTCATGACTTCAAAGTCGCTTCGACTTCCAAGTCGATTTTTGGTCGAAAATAGGTAAAAAATTCCCTATTGAGTGACTTCAAATTGACTTAACTTTGAATTCCAAATTAGGTAATTTTTCAAGGCAAACAGACCAATTTTTTGACTAAAATTCGACTTTAAAGTCCGTTTGACTTATAGGGCGAAATAGGGTCAAAAGTTGACTTATTTTGTTGCATGCTTTGACTTCAAAGTCGAGCGGACTTGATTTTTGGACTTCATAGTCGGTTTGACTTTAAAGTCGAAATAGGTCAAAATAGGTCGAGCTCCGCCATGTTTTTCGAATGGCAAATTGAGAATTATTCTTCTGCATATGTTTTTTCTTTAAGAAAAACAATTTTTTTCAAGCAATATTTATTTAATTTCCATCAATGAGAAAGCCCCTTAAAAATGAAGAAGTAGAAGGAACACTTTCACGAAAAATCTCAGCGGGCATATGTTTTTGGGACTTATTAAGCGCAAAATAATTTTTAATGAAGTCCATATTTTATTTATTATTTATTTCTTAAGACACACGAAGAAGAAAATCTCTCGTTCATTTCTGCTTTCGAGTAATACGAATGACTGAGTAAGATATTATGTATTTATATCTTTCTCTGTTACTCTCTCTCTCTCACTTTTTTCGTTTCCTTTTACGTTCTCTTTCGTTTTACTCATAAGTCCAATTAGGTCGAAAATTGGTCATTGCGACTTCTTTTCGACTAATATTAGGTAAACGGACTTCTTTTCGCCCTGACTTTGAAGTCGAAATGCCCTATTATGACCTATTATTACCGCCAATCGACTTCCAATCTATTCCCCACTTACGTCGACTCGACGTCGAATCGACGTAATTTCGACCTATTTAGGTTAGGTCAAGTAAATATTCTGACCTAATATAGGTAAGAATTTACCAATTTTCGACCTATTTTGCTACTTGGGTGGGTATAAAAACAAATAAGTACTTTGACTTACTTTCGCTACTTGAACGCATACGCTTATTACAAGTAATCGGACTCACAGGGTTGCATTTAAGTCACACATTTCTGTCAACCTGTCATCGAAATTTCAGCTCTGATTTCCTTTCTTCAAAGTAGTGAGTTCGTTACTTCCTTTCAATTTACTTTAACAGCGTTGAGCCCTCAAAGTGCTAAGTTAGATAAGCAGAATATACTGGAACTGAAAAAGCATACGTGTAAAGGGTTTTCCATCGCAAATGAGATAGTCTCGAAAATGCGAATTTTCATACATAAAGATGTTTTAAAGTATCGATATTTTTCACACCGATATTACATCCGCAGCCCCCGGAGTACAGACGATGATTTTAAATATGTTTTAATTATGTACGAATTGACGGATACTTTGATAGCGCAAAAAAATTATAAGCTACCAAAAATGCCGTTATATATTTGCAAAAACCTACTAATCGGAGTTATTCTGAAAACGTTCAGTCTGGCAGCACCACATATTGGTTTGTTTTGTTTGAATGCATTTATGCATGTATGTGGCTGTGTAGTTTCTGAATTTAATAATTAATTGTTTTGTCGGGATATCGTCGGAAATAAGTGTCGCCTAAAAAAGTATAATATCTCGGCCGCATCAGGAAGTCATTTTACGTAAATATATGTATATTTCTTTCTTTTTGCAAAGGTTTTTATGCCCTTTCTTGCGAACTTCAATTTAGGTAACACGGATTTTATAGCGGTTTTTAACTATTTCTCGACTAGGTACCCTGTCGCTATCGTTTCATAAAGAACTTCGTTCTAAAAACCAGTAGAAAATATCCCGCGGACATCCGCGAGGATGTCCTCGTGAAAATGGGAGCCGCACTACCTGCCGTCGTGGAGGATGCGCGCGGTGATATGCCTCCATTAATGTCATTACGATTCACCTCGGGCGAGTTCATTCTCATGGCACGGAAAGTCCACAGGACGCGCTGCATGACATGTTCAACGAGACGTAGCCGGTACGAATGAACATTTCGCTCCATCTTGATGACGCTGGCCTGCCAAGCATTTCACTAAGGTGTCCGCTCTGAAAGGCACGAGAACTTGTTCCGCGCCGACACAATTTTCTGCTGGGAAATTATTCTCTTCCCACACAGAGAATAGACTAAGTATCGATACGAAATATTTACACAATGTGAGGCACGATAGCGGGAATATTTCCTCATTATCAACTCAAAAGCACGATAGGCTATAACTTATAGCGGTCTTGAAGAAAATGAGCGATATATTTATGCATTTAAATAAAATATTTAATAGCATACTTTCAGGAAGAATTGTTTTTTTTTGGGACATTAAACGGTTATAGTTCTCTAATGCGTGATTTTAGCACCAGAGAGCTGCAATAGATACATACCCTGCAGTAATGAAGAGGTCAATTTGCCCAACAGGAATACTCTGAGGTTACTCGAAATATGACTAGTCAAAATGTACAGTATTTTATGTATCTACGGAGATCTACGGGGGGTGAGTTTCAGGATTTCCTTACGCTTTGTGCTTTGGTTGCGAAGTAGAACAAAAATTGTTATTGTCTGCTTTAACTTCGCATTCGGATCGTCGCCCCACCGAAAGGTAGTTAGCTGGACGGCTAAGACTATCGCTCAGCGACCTCGTGGGTTGGGGTTCGATCCCTGGCTCGGGTGAGAATAATTTTTTTTTTTAATTACCAAGTTTTTTTTTTAGTTTGTATGTATTTTAATTTATTTAATTAAGTAGTTAATTTTGAAATAAAAAAATTTTTCGCTAAATTTTTAAGTAATTTTTGCTCATATTCTATCTTTTTTTATACCCGACACACTCTGTGTCGAGGGTATATTGCGTTTGTGTGGTTGTGTGTAACACCCAGAACCAGTCGAGATAGACTATACAAAATATATATAGAAATGATCAGCGTCACCAGGAGATTCGATTTAGACATGTCCGTCCGTCTGTCTGTCCGTCTGCTTGTATACAGTTTTCTTATCGAAGGAGTTGAGCTATCTTCACGAAATTTTGTATGCGTGCTCACGGCTACATGAGTAGCCGATCGGACCATTTTTAGGGGTACCTCCAGTACTAGGGTCTGTTACGAAAATCACAAAAACTGCTCTAAAATCTAAGTTTTTCAACATATTTTGATGAAATTTGATATTTGAACATGTTTCAAGGCAAGTAATACGATTTCCTAAAAGTGGCAAAGTGGGCGTGGCAGAAGGGCGGTTTTCGAAAATTGTCTCGTACACCCGAAATTCAAATGGGACTTGAACGAAATTTGGCGCTTATGCTTCCTTTGTAGCCTTAAACATCCTTCCAAAAAATTTCCTTGATCGGTCCATTTTTAGGGGTAGCTCCAGTACTAGGGTCTGTCACAAAAATCCCAAAACTGCCTTAAAATCGGACTTTTTCGAAATATTCTAATGAAACTTAAAATTTGAGCGTAAATTTAAGCCTCCGCTTGTAGTTCAACAAAATTTGGAAAAGTTGGCGTGGCAAAGTGGCAGTTTTCATAAAAAAAAATTGTCAAAAGTCGGTATATGGGGCCTCTTATGGCCTTAAACACCTCCGCATATAAAAAATTATTTGAACATGTGTGTCTGTGTCGGGTATTCTATTGTCAGGCTCAACTGACTATAACACCCTTACTTGTTTTTAATATGTATTTATTTTTCAATTAATAAATTTTTGTAGTAAAAATTCTATTCGTGCGTTCCACAAAAACTTCAGCAACCAAAAACTCAAATTAGCGTTTTGATCATTACATTAAATTTGCTTCTTTAGCGTAATAGTAAGGACACGGACTTACCAACCCCCAAAGGTCAGCGGTTCGAGGCTCGGCCGAGGCGAGAAAAGATTTAAAAAAATACAAAACAAAGAGGAAAAAATAATTTTTTTTTCATAAAATGTGCAAAAATACAAATTGACTTAAAATCGACCCAACTGTATATACTCCAGGTCTAGTTCATATGAGCAAAAACTGTGACTAGTTATTTTCCAATGACAGCTCAACGTTAAAAAAGACAGTTCAAAGCATTTGTTACAAATTAAGAGGGAGTAGTCCTAGTGTTTTTGTGACTAGTCGGGGAGTAGTTAGAGAGTAGTTGGATTTACTGCAGGGTAGTTTTTGTGTACACTCGAGTGTGTGGATCAGATTTGGTTTGAATCAAACCCTTTAGTACAACACTCGTAATGTCTCGTGTGCGCAATGAGTTCAACACGAGCATGTTGTGCGCTAAGAATGTTTTTCAGTCGTGCATACCCAACCCAATAAACATTAATGTAAGCCCACTTACAAATAATTGTTTTCCAAACATTCTATTCAATATTTTCCAAACTAGTTTGCGAAAATTGCGTTTTCCAAACATTTCGTAATGTATTTATAATCGCTTTGTAGCACATTTGTAAAAAAAAAAATTTGCAATGGTTTCGTAAGCTCTGTTGCCTAGTCGACAGAGAAAACAGTTATATTTTTGTTTTGCTTGCAAATTCTTTTCGTCTTCTATTTATTGTCGTTTGAAGCTGTTGCTAGCAAGCATCATTTTTTCGAGGAAATTTAGGAGGTAAGATGCCTTATAAATATAAGTCCATAAACTTCATATCATTTAACTAAATTTAAATTAATTTTTCAGGAAAATAATTTAAAAGTTGTTTCCAACAATGGTGGACGCTTTGTAAAAACTGCTGGCGCAAAATTTACACTGACTCCTTGGCGGAAAAATTTTCCTGGAAAGGAACGGCCGAAAAAAAAAAGTTTCAAGCCATGAATATAACTTTTGCAATAAAAAGTAAAAGATAGCAACACATGTAAAGTTTTAAGGTTTATGAATTATATGTTTTTTTTTAATCTTTTGAATAGATGCAACAATCAAGCGTGGGTTGGAAGAAGAACATTTTGCCCACGAAAGCAAATCATTCTTCCAGTTTGCTAAAACCGCCAAAAGCAGAGACCTGAATACAAGCCGAAAAGGTTAAATCAAGAAAATTAAAAAAAAAAAAAATACATATGTATATATTTTTTATTTTAAAAATTAAAAACTTTAAAAACTATTCGTTGTAGCTATCTTTTTATTTTCTTCGGGATAACATTTATTTCTTATTTGGAAACAAATGAAGTTACAAGTGTATCACAAGCTTTCGACCTTCTTTATTATATGTTTATTACCAAATTTATTTCCAAATGTTTTCCAAACATTAATACAATTGTAGAATAAGGGATCACTTTTGCTTATCCAATAATTGGAAGTAAACAAGTTACAATGCTTACGATAAAGATTTTCCAAACGCTATGTTTACAAATGTAAGCTTATAGCAAGTTTGTAGTAAGTTTATATTGTTTGTTGGGAATAAACTCGAGTGTATCGCGAGTGTGTTATCTACGTTTTTCTGCAGAAAAATATGTATGAGAGAGCTGCAACGCACACCGAACATTTGTGTAAATTAGTCATATTTGAGCATCACACACAGCGATCGGCGTGTAATCCTTTGAAAAGTGAAAAGTCGTTGTATAGATATTTAAGTTTATCGGGCATGTTACGGAAATCAATATCGTCAAAAACTGACGATTTACGATATTTTATGTGCCCCAAAATTCGTTAAAACAAATCCTGTATTTCATTATAATAGATCAAAGCGATACATATATTATTCTCTCCGAATTTAAAGTTGAAAGCCAGGTCAAAACTTACTCAGCGTGATTTTAGAAGCATTTAAAGTTTTTGACGATTTTAATAGTCATTTCAGTAACATGCCCGTATATATTTAATATGGACGATAAAGACAATTATATTATTGATAGCATAAAGAGTGGAAAGTACACTTTGTCTGGCCGGCGAAAATGCCGCAGTGTAGTATGGAATGTTTTGGCAGAAATTCTGACGTCGGACGGTACTGTACTAGAGGGTTGTGTTTACTGTCGCACTTGCACTAAATTATCGAAGTACTATAACACGCTATTTACACGTTAAGACATTTCCATAATGAAACAAATTTTCGATGGCAAGGGAGGCAGAAGGAAGAGAGGAAAACGCTACCACACCACATCCCCGTGCGTCCCTAGCCCACAAAAAGTGTGTTTCATTATCGAAATGTCTCAACGTGTAAATGGCCTCTAATGGCCACACCTCAAATCTAAATCGTCACGCATGTTGCAAATGCATTAAGCAGGCGCAAGTTTTTAAAACGGTCACAGCATCTGATAAGATAGACGCAGTTGAAAAATGCACAGAATGGATAATTGAAGACTGTCGGCCGTTTTCAGCAATACATGGTTCTGGTTTCGCGAAACTTGTGAAGTTTTTTATAAAAATTGGTGCAAGGTATGGCGAGCACGTCAATGTAGAGGATCTCCTACCTGACGCAACAACCATTTCCCGCAAAGTTGAAAAGTACGCGAATGAAAAAAAAATAACTCATTAAAGATGACATAAAAAAGATTGTTAGCAGCGGTGGAGTTTCAGCTACGATCGACATGTGGACGGACAATTATGTCAAGCGAAACTTCTTAGGCGTCACATTACACTACCTTAAAGGATTTAAATTTGTCGATATGATCCTGAAAATGAAATCGATGGATTTTGAAAGGTCTACGGGTGACAATGTGTTAAACAAGCTAAAGAGTCTGTTAAACGAATATGGTGTAGAAAATACGGACAAAATTAAATTCTTTACTGACAGGGGAAGTAATATGATTAAAGCTTTAGGATGTAATATTCGCCTAAACTGCAGCAGCCATCTTTTTTCCAATGTGTTGGACAAATCGTTTGCTGATACAAAAGAGCTCACAGAAGTTGTAGAATCTTGCAAAAAAATAGTAAAATATTTTTAAAAAGCCAACTTGCAACATCTATTACATACTTCGTTGAAAGCCGAATGTCCAACTCATTTGAATTCGCACTATCGTATGTTTAAATCTATAACCGACAATTGGTTTGAAATAACTAACGTGTTGTCTGATACTGAGCAAGCCCACAGATTGTTGCTCATTAATATACCAATTTTAAAAGTTCTGTTAGAAATCTGTACTGATTTCGAAACGGTGTTCAAAAAATTGCAACTTTGCAGTTCCCCATGAGCAATGCTATGTTTTACCATCTATTTTGAAACTGAATATTGAAGATATACATAGCTGCGATTTGAATATTAAAAGGGAACATAAGAACGAAAATAAACGAACAATGGGTTGCCAATCTTAGTTTGTGGCATAAAACTGCTTGCTTTTTGTACCCACGAGGTCAATGACGCCTGAGGTCAATGACTTCTATAGAGGCCATATTGGTATCCTTGCGACAAAAACATTGATGTACCAAGCTTTAAAATCCGACAGTAAGCACCAAAGTTATGAAGAAATATACCTCTACGTTCGATAGAAAAAAAAAATTTTTTTTTTTCCGTAATTGTCTTGGAAAAATGCGTCGTAATCGCTGGTATACGGCGCACTTTTTTCCACGCTAAATCTAAAAAACGCCGAAAAAGGAGTCATTCCCTTTATCCACTGAACGACTCATATGTTTCTGAGACCATTTCAAGGGCCAAGCATGCTTTCATAAAACGCAACTTTTAAACTCAAGAAAGAGAATTTATGAATTATGATTAAAATAATCCGTTTAATCTGCTTTAATCTTGTCAGTTTTTCATTGAATTTTAACTATGATAAATAAACCAGAAAAGTTAATTTCATATTATAAACGGAGAGAAATAAGTGCCCAAAATATAATTGGAACCAATTACATATGCGGTTAGAGCCTTGCCCCGATTGCATTATCAATTGGAGCCAATTACAATATGATATTAATTTAATATATATAGTTGTGTCTAATTACTTATATAATTGCATTTAAATTTATCATGTTTGTAATTGCGTTCTGAACACAAATGTCATTATATTTGATTACTTTTACAATTTAAAGCATTGGTGTAATTATATATGTGAGTGCATTTATTTTGCAGCTTGTTCGTATATTTCTCAAATGGTTCATAATTTCGATCGTATATAACTGATTGAATTTTCAAAATCCTTAGGCACTCCAAGGGGCTGGTGGACCACGAATATGACGTGATGAAATATATTCCGCCTAATCGTGGAGAATTCCCCTTTCTATATTTTTGTATGGGATATTTTTAAAATGCAGAGGCTTAAAAATTCAATAAGACGCAATTATGTAATGTAATTGCATTTGTTTGTATGTATATCATTGGATACAACTACATATATAATTGCAGGCGATTAGAAATTTAATAGGACGGAATTATATATGTAATTGAAATTATTTTTTTATCATTTGATACAATTAAATAACATATATCATTGCAATTGTAATTAAAAATATAAGTGGACGTAATTATGAAAATATAATAATATCATACCCTATTACATATATAATGCCTGAAAAATATAATTGCCCAGTTGACCAAAACATTCGCTTGCGTTTCGAAAGCGAACGTTAACGCGAACTTTAAGCGAACAAAACGTTCGCTTTCGAATTCAAGAATAGTTCGCTGGTACACACTTTGTTTACGAATTCGCGCTGACTTTCGCTTTCAAATGATTTTGCGAAGGTTGGGCGTGTTTCATTTTCAAGTTGTTCCTATAGGCAAAATGAGTTTACTTAAGGGTATAGCAATATAAGCATAGTGATTCTGCCCCGGAAGACGATTTCAACTTTAGTTGTTTTGCTGGTTAGGTAAATGCAAAACATTTAATTTTCGGGAAGTTTTTGCTCTCGAGCCCCTATAGTCCTTGAATATCCTTGAAAAAGGTGGTTTTTTAGAGAAATTTAAAAAAAAATCATATCTAAGACAACTTTAAAGATAGAATGTTCATTCGAAAGCATATATATAGAAAAATACTCAGGAAATATTACAAAAATATTTTTCAGGTAATTTTGCTAAAACCAATAGATGCTCCCTTGGAAGGATATTTTTCCATGATAAATTTTTTGTTGTTCGAGGTATGCGACTAGCTTAATTAAAATTCTCGAATATAGAGTTTTATACCAGGATTAAGTATGCTGGGTTTCAATGCGCTCAGGCACCTGCGACATCCTTAAAAATGGCAAGTTAAAAAAATGTTGCAAACTTCTCGGGTATACCTGTGATTGGTATGCATCAATATGATCTTTCCGTATTGTCATATCATGTGAATTTGTGTAACAAACAACAAAGAAAAATAAAAAATTGCTTAATCCTACAGAAAAATCTAACCACAGTCCAAATATTCCCTAATTCTACTGAAAAATCTAACCCAAATAAAAATTGCAAAACAACTAATCTATGAAATATGTAAACAAAACAATAAAACCCGAAAGTTAACAGAATCGATCTGCCTGTCTACCTGGAGCTGGAGAAGAATTCACCCCTGCATTTTTTAAAAATACCAGGATTATTTAATCTTCCTCACTGTCTGAATTTATTACAACTGTGACTTCAGTTTCATCAAAAATGTTTGTTAAAATTTCAGCGGGCTTAAAAATACGTGACAAATATCTAGCATGCGATAAATAATAAATGATTGATGCAATATGTTGTTGGGATCTAAGGAAGTGAAGCGCTCAGACGGGGTCGAGCGTATAAACGTTCCTTTATTCCAATGCTGAGGTATAGGAAACCAAGCGCTCAGACAGTGTCGAGCGTATAATAGTCCTTATATTTCCTTTTAAATAAAAGATTGTATCTAAGGTTTAATCCTTTTATTTAATGTTGGAATCCTTAGGTCTAAACAGAATTACTTATCCTAACTTGAAACTACCTATGAAACCCTATGCTTCCGACGTCGTGGCCCGTGGGTGAGTACGCTCGCAGAAGTCCCCTTCCAGTTGTCGAAGCTTCGTTTATATAGATCAATATGGCTGATCTTGCAATATTTAATATTCCCACGATTCTTCCCGAACATATTGCATAATCTTGACCGCGACCTTCAGTAATTGTACCAACATTGCCATACTGTTGTTGTTGCCTTTACTTCCGTTAACCTAGTGGAGTTGTTGTTGTTATTGCCAGCGATCGGATTGCAATTGTGCATTCGCTGTACCAGTGCTAATGTTTGTCAATCGTGCATAAACTGTGACTGTGTTGTTGCTGTTGTTGTTGCTTGCTGTCGCCCTGCAAATGCATGCACCGTGTTTGTGCTTAATGTTCTTGTAATTTCCAGCGATCGGATTGCGCATATGCTTATGCTCGTGCTGGTGTTGTTGTTGTAGTAGCCAAACTGTCTCTGTCAGCGGTTTTTGCTGGCCGTTGCTTTTCAGTAGCGTTGAATCACCTTGACGAAGAAATTCATGAGTACAGGTCACTGCCTTTTGTTTGCAGTTTAAGGTACATGTGAGTTTGGGAGAGACTCACAACAATGTGAGCAACATCCTACAGTTCGTTTGCCATTTGCACAGTCACAGGCATAGCGTTTTATGGCGTCCAAGCCTTCCTTGTTAGGCATGTATTCTACGTAGCATCGATAATTCCTTGCGTTAATATGCCGAGATTGGATTTCAGCCTGAATAATATTATATTTGGAGACTCCTTCATGTATTGAATTTTTGGACTATCTTCGTCGCCGATTAGTTCCGCTAGGTATAAAACGGCCTGGTTTAAGTGGTATGTTCCGGTGAATAGTATTATTAGTCCTTTTCTGAAAGTTGTGGAAAATCCTGAACATCCTGTACTTAAAGTGTTTTCAGTCCCCATTTTCATAGTTATTTGATCAACTATATAGTCCGCTAGATTCTTATCGGACTGCAAACGTTTTCCATATTTATTGTGCAGTATCCTGCAATCCTGCTGATGGACTTCACCTTCGGTAACATTTTATGGTCGAGAGTGTGGTGTAATAATTTGTACTTCTGGCCAATCGTTCCGTGCACCGCTTCAACCACCCACCTTAATTTGGTTATTTTACGCGAGTGGTTTGATTCCTCAGTTGTCAATCGTTTTTTCTTCCCTTTAAAAGCTGGCATCAGGGGGATAAAGCCTGCATTTTGTAAATCTTCCGTAACATCTCTAAATCCGCTGCTCCGGCATGGAAAAATCCACAATCTGGTCCACGAGCGATGTGTCCGCTCTCGCTGAAAATTTTCGTAAAAATGTATGCACTTCTTCGGGGCTGAGCTGACTGGTGTTTGAAAACGCTTGTAGTATAGGCACTTGGTCTTTGTAAAAAATATTCCCAATTAGATGTGTATCGCAGCAGCGATCGCCATTTGGTATAAATAAGTCCCTTTGAATGAAGACTTGAACTCTGGCGTTTATCGGAATTGTCTTCAAATTGTTAGTAGCTTTGCATAAAATACAGTATTTATGCGTAGCGACAACCCTTTTGATTCGCAATTCCATGACGTTTTCACATCCACTGGTGTCACGTATTTGATAATAGAATTCCTCTTCGCTGTCCTCTTTTGATGAATTTTCCAAACTTTGGCTTCCTTCAGATTGCATGGTTTCTCTGATATTTTCAATTGTTGCCTGAGTTACGGCACTCCCTTGTGGGGATGGTTGTCCGGCTAATTCTTGATGCGTACAACGCCTGTAAGACAAAAGCCGACATCTGTTGCAAAGAACGTCTCCGACATTCATATTTTTTTCCATAACTTGAGAAAATCGCATGGCTTTGTCCTCATTTTTAACTATTTTATTTTGTCCTTTAAGGGTACGCAAAACACGGTTGCAGTTAGCGCATAGAGACATTTTGTATGTTTGAGTTGATTAGTGCGATTAAGACTATCAATGCAAGATGGAATCAATTTATACTTATTTACCTCTTTGCATGTATGGTATTGGGCTTTGGATGGCTGGTATTTTTATACCCAGCGTAAGCGGGGTATATTAGTTTTGTGCAAATCTTGTAACAGGGAGCATTAAGCTCCGGAGATATAGACAAATATATATAGAAATGATCAGGATCAAAAACTGAATCGATTAAGACATGTCCGTCTGTCCGTCCGTCCGTGGTCGGATCTCCTCCGAAACGGCTGGACCAGTCAAGTCGAAATTTGGCACGAAGGTATATCGCGGTCCGAGTATGATCCTAAGTAAAAATGGGCGACATCCGCCTGCTGCCACGCCCACAAATGAATTTCATGTTGTTTTGTGTGATTCTGGATGGATGTGTTTGATGTAGGTGATTGTGATGTATGAAGTTTGTGGCAATATGAAGTTTGTGCCAATATGAAGTTTGTGCCAATTTCCGAACGTGGACTGAAATTTAGATGTAATTTACTTGGACTCGTCAAGGAAGATTCAAGTCAAAGTAACCGACAAAAGAGAAATAACGAGAAATCAGAATTAGTAACTTTCGAAATAAAACGCAATGATATTAAATTTTATTAGCGTGGGAATGCTAACTTTATTGTGTATACCTTTGTGATGGAGCTCCAGAAAGTAAGTGAGGAAGTAAACCCGAACGGAAGCCGAGCTTACTCCTCGGAACGAAACAAAAGTGTTATATTTTGCCCGGTATAAGGCTAGTATTATAATGTACTAAAATTAGGCATTAGGAGCCTTCTCTTTCTAAGGGTTTCGATCTTTGTTTTGATCTTACTGTTCCGATCTGAACATTGCCGCCGGCCTTGCAGTATTCTGCAATAAACAAAAAATAGAGAATATTCGGCAGCAATTCCCAGAAGAAAGAGAAGGTTCCCAAGCGAAGTGCTTAACATCAGCTGCTGTATATGTAGAAATAAATAAAGAAACGTTTGCATATAGGTAAGTGCATTTGTATTTTAATTCAAGTAAATCCATTAAATCCATTATTTTTTTTTTTTATGTATATATGAACGGGAGTGGTAGTAATACTACTACTTGGAGTAGGCACCGGAGAGTACCCACCCAAGCACCGTGTTTTGCCCGAAAGGATCGTTCCCGTGCGCTGGGCGCACATCGCTCAGGAGGAGCTTCGGATAAAAGTCGCAACCTAATACGACGTTAACTGGCGTATGCTCAAAGAAGCCCGGATCCGCTAAGGTTAAATTGCGATACGCTTGTGCGACTGCGGGATTCATTGCCTGCGATGGCGATGTAATCTTGATTTGATCGCAGACGTGAAAAATGCCCTCGATTTTGACATTTAAATCATGTCGGGCTCGAATAGTGAGGCGGCATAGAATTTCTTTATCTACTGTTGTCGTGGATATGTGCAAATCTTTAACCGCACTGACGGTCACGCGATTAACCGGACTACATTGATCTACGAGCGCGCGGACAAAATGTAGATGGCTCCCCACCTGCAACCGGATCTGCGCAGTTGGCATCAATATGGCCTTTTGCTGGCAAAGGAGCTGGATTGCATGCATTGGTCGTTCAGCTGACCTCTCTCCGAGTCGCTCATGCATGTGCAGCAAACTATGGTGCCTTTTTCCGCAATAGCGGCAGCGGGCTGTACTTTCGCAGATGCCAGAGGAATGGCTATGCGCAAGGCATTTCGGACAATATTTCCGCAAAAGTACAGTCCGCAAACGCTTTTCGGTATTCATGGCCAGAAATTTTTGGCAAAATCGCAACGCATGCACTCCGCGACAGACTCGGCACGCGAACTCAGGTCTGGATCGACCTTTAAACGATGATTTTTTTGAAGTTGTTGCCGGTTGTTCGGCAGGTTTCTCGGCGACGATGGCGACGACGTTTGCGGCTGCGTTAATCGACATTTTGTTGATTACGGAATATGCGGAATCTAGGAGCGGGATGGAACAAGAAAAAGGAGAGAAGGGATGTTATTGAGGCGGAAGGCTGACTAATTTGACGATAGGTCGCGTGACAATGCTTTTCTCCGTACGGATATCCGCCACCCGAACGCGTCCGTCCCGCCCTTCGTATACCTTTACCACCCGACCCAAGCGCCATGACGTCACGGGTAAGTTCTCGTCTTTTATTACTACGAGTGAGTCGACCACTAAATTTTCTTTTCCTTGTTTCCATTTAGTGTGTTTATGGAGTTCGGACAAATACTCATTTTTCCACCGATTACAAAATTCTTGATTAAACGCTTTCACACGCTGCCAACGATTTATAATGGATAATGGATTTTCGGTGATACGTGGCTCAGGAGGAGCCAGTAATGGGCCACCTATTAGGAAATGTCCCGGAGTTAATGCGGCAAGATCCGACGGATTTTCGGACATTGGAGAGATGGGACGAGAATTTAAACAGGCCTCAATGCGAACAAGAACTGTTGTAAATTCTTCGAAGGTCAGCTTGCATGTACCGATCACTTTTACGAAATGAACTTTGAAACTGCGAACGCCGGCCTCCCAAAGCCCTCCCATATGTGGTGCTCCGGGGGGAATGAAATGCCACACAATTTTGTGGTGAACCTGCTGTGCAAGGACAGCATCACGTGAGGTACTGACGAACTCGGCATACAATTGGCGACGCACCTACGAAATTTTTACCATTGTCGGAGTAAAGATGGCCTGGACAGCCCCGCCTTGCGACAAACCGATTGAACGACGCCAGGAAAGCTGGAGTGGAGAGGTCAGAGACTGCCTCAAGATGAATGGCCTTTGTTGCAAAACAAACAAAAACACAAGCGTTACCTTTTGTTACAATCCTTGAACGGCCGGCTGCGCTTTTAATTTCAAAGGGGCCGGCGAAGTCAATACCAGTGTGGAGGAATGGCCTATCCAATATCGTACGCTCAGGAGGAAGGATACCCATCATTTGTGACCTCAATTTGCTCTTATGTAAAATACACGCTTTACAATTGTGAATAACTGTTTTAATTAAATTTTTCACTTTTGGAATCCAAAATTGTGTTCGAATTAATCTTAGAACGAGTGCGTTTCCACCATGAAGCGAAATTTTGTGATGAAAGCGCACTAGAAGTCGGGATAGCTGACAATTATAAGGAATTATAATCGGATGTCTCTCATTATATGAGAGACTAGGACTCGCGGCTAATCTGCTATTCACTCGTATCACATCATCCTTATCGAGAAATGGATTGAGATTCAATAAAGAACTAGTGGACGCTATTGCCTTTTTATTTTTTAGGGACTCGTATTCTGTTGCATAATTTTTCCGTTGAGCTAATCGACAAAGCTGCGTTTGAATTTCCGTCGTCTCGCGCCTAGATAACGTGTCGGTAGGGGAACTTACAATGGATTTCTGCGTAGGATGAATGTTTTTTACAAAACGGTACACATACGCCAGAACTCGGACGGCTCGAGAATAATCCGAAAATCGCTCGAGAATATCTTCCGTCACATCCAGTGTAGCAGCATGCGTTCGAAGCGGCTTCCTCTCTTCATCCGTTTCAAAGGATAAAGTGGAGCCGCGGTGTCACCAGTGGGCTAAAGGTAAAGGAAGCCACGCTGGCCCATGCCACCACAAATCGTTAACCCTTAAGTCACTAGCATTCACTCCACGGCTAGCTAAATCAGCGGGATTGCATTCTGAGTCAACATGCAGCCATCTAGAGGGGCCTATGCAATGCAGAATTTTGGAAACACGATTAGCTATAAAACTTTTCCAATGACAAGGTGGTTTTTGTAGCCACGCTAAAACAATTGTAGAATCAGTCCAAAGGAATCGTTTATGTGGACCTACAGGCATGTGCAGTGAGAACGCTTGCACCATTTCTGCAAGCAGCACAGCGCCACACAACTCTAATCGAGGTAGGGAGACAGTTTTTACAGGGGCGACTCGACTCTTCGCTACGAGCAGATGTGTTGTCACCCGATCTGCGTTTGCTATGCGCACATATAAGGCAGCTCCGTACGCCTTTTCGGAAGCGTCACAAAAACCGTGAAGTTCGAAGTCACAATTTGGTTGAAATTCTACCCAACGCGGCACCCTAATATCATTGATGTACGGAAAATTTTTTAAAAATATTGCCCATTTTTTCACGCAAGCAGGAGGAAGTGGAGCGTCCCAATCGATCCGCGCTAGCCAGATATCTTGCATTAAGATTTTCGCAGATACGACGATGGGAGCGAGCCAACCGGCCGGATCGAATAACTTAGCAATCTGCGACAAAATTTCCCTTTTCGTATATGACGCTTTCTCCTCTAAAGCTTTTGCATTGAAATAGAACGTATCGGCTTGAGCGTTCCACCGAATCCCGAGGGTTTTCGCGATACTATGCTCATCGAGCGAAAGGAAATCTTCGTGAAGAAGATGGGTTTTTGGAAGGCCGGTCAACACTGTTTGAGAATTGGAAGTCCACTTTCTCAAAGGAAATCCTGCTGACTCTAAAGCTTTCTTCAACTCGTCTCGGGCTTGGATAGTAGATTCTATCGTATGACCTCCAGCTAGTACGTCATCTACATACAGTGGTTGTAAGTGAAAATCGGACACTTCATATGAAATAATGTTTGGCTCAATATTTTCTGAACCACCCATTAGAAACTTATCAAACATACACTTATTTTTTCAGGTGTTTATGTTCTTTTTAATAACAACAACAAAAAAAAAACAACAAAACTATGCTTAAGCTGTTCGTTTGCAAAAATTACAAAAAAATCGCGTTATTCACGCGCAAATGAAAATCGGACACTATTCAATACCAAATAAGTAAAAACGAAAAAAAAAATTTTTGTATTTAGTAGGGTAGCCCTTCGCTTGAAGAACAGCTTTTAAGCGTCTTGGCATTGATTCGACCAACCTGGCGCAGAATTGTGGTGTTATAGTTGGCCACTCTGCCCTTATTCCATTTTTCAACTCGTCAATATTGCGGAATCGCCTTTTGTCAAGTTTCCTTGCCAGCTCTTCCCAAACATTTTCAATAATGTTCAGGTCTGGAGACTGTGCTGGGGTTTGGAGCAAAAGTGGACAATTTTCTGAAAGCCAATGCTTCGCAACGTGCGAAGTATGCTTCGGATCATTGTCCTGATAAAAGGAAAAATTGTTCAAAATACCCAATTTTTCAACACTTTGTTTGACGTTCATCTCCAAAATATTTAAGTACTGGTATTTATCCATTTTACCGTCAATAAAATGGATATTACCGACTCCTGCACTTGAAACACATCCCCATACCATCACAGAACCACCACCGTGTTTCACTGTAGCTCGCGTATTTTTAATTTGGAATTCTGCATTTGGTTGTCGCCAAACATACGCCCTTCCATCTGATCCGTGCAAGTTGAATTTGCTTTCATCAGTAAACAAAACCTTAAAACGTACAAATCTTGTGACAGCCAAAAAAAAATTAAACGATATAAATGAAATATGATAATTACCGTTTGCCAAAATGTGTTGTTCTTGGAAAGGTACTTTTTGGCAAATGCGATCCTTGCCTTCTTGTTTTTCGGGCTTATAAAAGGTTTTTTACGTACTATCCGACCATGATAATTATACTTTCTCAAAGTGTTGCGAATAGTTGAGAGGCTCATATCTTTTTTAAATGCATTATTTGCATAAATTCTTAATTCTTTTGCCGTTAAGAAAGGATTTTGTTTTATTTGCTTAGTAATAAGCCTCTCCTCCCTTTCGCTTAAAATTTTTTTTGGGCTTATTCTGTATTTGTTTGCTACAGATTTGCCATTTTTCCATCTTTTTAAAATTTCGTAGACAGTAGAGTGACTTCTGCCCACAATTTCGCCGATCTTTCGCAAACTCTTCCCTTCTTCCGAAAGTTTTATAATCAATAAACGAATATCGACTGAAGTCTGCTTATTTTTCGGAGCCATCTAATAACATTCCTTTCACAATGAAAACCAATAATTGACTAAAGATTAAAATCATATTTGCAAAAATAAATGCATTGTTAGTTTAACGGTTTACACAATATATGCAGTTTTGTAACGATGTCCGATTTTCATTTGCGCGCGAATAACGCGATTTTTTTGTAATTTTTGCATACGAACAGCTTAAGCATAGTTTTGTTGTTGTTTTTTGTTGTTATTAAAAAGAACATAAACACCTGAAAAAATAAGTGTATGATTGATAAGTTTCTAATGGGTGGTTCAGAAAATATTGAGCCAAACATTATTTCATATGAAGTGTCCGATTTTCACTTACAACCACTGTACATGGACTCTCTCAGAATATGACTAGCTTACGGCAGTGAATGTTCGACATCATCTGCTAGCTGTAAAAGCGTTCGGATCGCGAGGTAGGGGGCGCAGTTGACACCAAATGTCACCGTCTTCAATTCGAAATCTGTGACATCTTCTCCTGGGGCCTGGCGAAACAGGATTCTTTGGAATGGAGTCTGATGCGGCGCAACTAAAATTTGCCTATACATTTTTTGTATATCGGCGTTGAAGACGAATTTGAAAAATCGCCATCTAAGGAGGAGGAGTGTCAAATCTGACTGTAATACAGGCCCAGTATGCAGAACGTCGTTAAGACTAACCGAATTATCAGACGGACTGGAGGCGTTAAATACGACCCGCACTTTCGTTGTGGTGCTCTCTTCTTTTATCACCGCGTGGTGAGGCAAATAAAAATTAGGAGTTGTATGCGAGCTTGGAACCCGTTCCATATGCCCGAGCTCTAAACATTCTTGAATAACAGAATCATATTCAATTTTGAACTTTGGGTTTTTATTTAACCGCGCCTCGTTCCGCAAAAACTGCGCCAAAGCTATTTTTCTCGACGATCCTATCTTCAGATCCTGAGGAAAGCTCTCCTTAAACGGCAAAACTACCATATAGCGACCATCACTCAATCTCTTAGTGGTACTTTTAAACAACTCTTCACAATATTGGTCTTCTTCCGACTCTATCCTCTTTTGAGGAAGATCCTCCACCTCCCAAAACCGAGTGAGCGCTTTTTCCACCGAGCTCTGATCGCAAAGACACACGTTCGTTCGAATCGAAAAGGATTTTTGGTGGAGAATTGGACCAGTCAAAATCCACCCGAAGACTGTTTCTTGCGCTATTAATGAACCACAAATATTCATTTTAATGTTGTCTTTCAAGACACTTGGAAGAAGATCTGCCCCAATTAAAACGTCAATGGGTGATTTAGTAGCAAAATTTTTATCTGCTAATGGAATATTAGGCAGACTCACGAACGAGGCTCTATCTATTGAGCACGACGGAAGGTCGCCAGTTATTTTTGGCAACACTAACGCGGTAGTTTCGATCCTAACGTCAGCGAATAGAAGCGACCCTATAGAAATTCGGCATGAGTGTCGAGACATAATATTGTCGGAAGCACCGACGCCGCTAATGGCGGCACACACTGAAGTTGAAGGCAGTCGAAGTTTCCGCAGCACTTTTTCGGAAATAAATGTCCCTTCGGAACCTGAATCCAAAAGCGCCCTAGCATAAAGGACCTTATCTTCATAGCCCAGTCTCACCATCGCCGTACCCAGCAACACGCTTGTCATCCCCGCCGCCAAACACGACTGCACTGCAGCGTTTTCGTTTTCTGTATTGGGGCCTACTTGAGCTGACAGCAATTGTTGCTGAGCCAAAGCGCTAGTGGACGGACCATCGGACTTTGGATTTTTTTGATTGGATACATCCCGGTGTAACAGCGTATGATGACGCTTGTGACACGTAAAACAACTATATTTGCTTTTGCAGTCTTTGACCGAATGAGCGCGAGCGAAACAATTAATGCATAAACCGAATTTTTTTATGCTTGCTAAACGATTGTCCACTTTCATGTTTAAAAATTGTGGACACGAGCGAATTGGATGATGCTCTTTCGGACAAAGCTTGCACGCGGGAGTCGTTAAGTTCACAGAGTGCGATCTGAGACTCTTTGGACGCGACGTGTCGCATTGTGGTTGGGATCCAGACTTGATATCACTTAGTGTTTCCAGCGTTTGGTAGCGACTAGTGAGAAATTTATCAAATTGCTTCCACGTTGGAAGCGTATTTTTAGAATTTAGCGATTGCTCCCATAAAGCAAGCGTAGTGTTTGGCAATCTTGTGGAGCAAAAATAGACTAACATTGAATCCCAAGAACTAGTATCAACGCCGTGCAGGTTTAATGCGGACAAACAACTATTTACCGTACTAAGCATCGTCTTTAATGCACTACCCGACTCCGAAGTCACAGACGCGACGCTAAACAGAATACGGTATTGCGTATTCACTAGGATACGTTTATTTTCAAAACGTTCCTTGAGCGCAGTCCACGCGGTCAAAAAACCTTCATTGGTTAGAGGAGCAGTTTTAACGATCTCCTTCGCTTCCCCTTTGGTTTTTTGATTTAAATGGAATAATTTTTCCACGGGACTCAATCGCGAATTTTTGATATAAATGGCCTCAAAAAGATCACGGAACGACGGCCATGCCGTATAATTTCCGTCGAAGCTATCGATATCGCACGGAGGAAGCCGTACGCCTATATTAGGAAGTTCAGGCACTTCAAGCTGGCTTGAATTAGCTTTAGCCTGAACACGGCTATCGAACGTAGTCATCCGTTCATTTATAGCAGACAGACACCTAACGTACGAATTATACGCGGTCTGATGTCTTGCCTTGACAACCGGAATGTCATTAGATTGGATCGCCCTATCTTCTCCTTCTAATTCTTCATCTTCCGCGATAGATTGAAGATAGCTTTCGTATTTGGCTTTGACTACCTTCCATAAAATTTTTATTTCGTCGCCGTGAATCTCTAACGGCGCTACAGAATGTCTCGCGACGTCAATTGTATTGAAATTCGCCTCAAATTCGATTAAATTATCAGACGCGCGAATAAAAGAATCGAAGGTCGACATATCTAATGGCACTTGGGTTTGATATTCGAAAGAAAATTAAAAAACGAAAAACTTTTTGCTTCAACCCAACAAAAATTAAGAATCGAAATGCCCTTAATTTTCTGTCCTTTACTGTAGAGAAAACCAAAAGCCAATTCAAATGCTTTTGCTTATATATATATATATGCACGTATGTATGTTTGATATGTATGTACGTATGTATATGCACTTTTCTATACGAACCGAAACGAAAGTCAATGTGAAGCAAACGACACAAATTAACACCGGTATGCTGTTCCACCGAACGGAACCTATGTATATATGGTTTTTCGCGCGCAGGAAATTATATATAGCGAATCGATATATGTAGAGGAGCGTGATTTAAGTAAAAAATTTCAATATAATTTTACTCATATAATTTTTTGATTAAAATTTGGATTTTGAATTTGCACTTTTTATTCACATACATATGCAAACGTACCTTCAGAATCAGGAACGGAATTTGTGGATGGTTTTGAAAATCCGGCTCGAAGGACCAATGTTTTGTGTGATTCTGGATGGATTTGTTTGATGTAGGTGATTGTGATGTATGAAGTTTGTGCCAATATGAAGTTTGTGCCAATATGAAGTTTGTGCCAATTTCCGAACGTGGTCTGAAATTTAGATGTAATTTACTTTGACTCGTCAAGGAAGATTCAAGTCAAAGTAACCGAGAAAAGAGAAATAACGAGAAATCAGAATTGGTAACTTTCGAAATAAAACGCAATGATATTAAATTTTATTAGCGTGGGAATGCTAACTTTATTGTGTATACCTTTGTGATGGAGCTCCAGAAAGTAAGTGAGGAAGTAAACCCGAACGGAAGCCGCGCTTACTCCTCGGAACGAAACAAAAGTGTTATATTTTGCCCGGTATAAGGCTAGTATTATAATGTACTAAAATTAAGCATTAGGAGCCTTCTCTTTCTAAGGGTTTCGATCTTTGTTTTGATCTTACTGTTCCGATCTGAACACATGTGTTTTCAGTAAAATGCCTGTAACTTGCGAACCACTCACCACATTTCATTGATATTTGGTGTACTGGTAAACTACGAAGAGCGACATATCCTGAAAAAATTTATGCCGTCCTCCTCGAGCCACGCCCACAAATAAGCCCACAAATACGGGCTTATCGTAACTTGTGAAGTTAAAGGGGTAGAAGCTTCATATTCCCAACATAGGTTGAAAAAGGCGAATGAAAGGTGTAGGAAAAAAATTTTTTGGCCCGCCCACAAATGAAGATTTTTCGTAACTTCCGAGGTAAAAGGCGTAGAAGCTTCAAATTCGCAACATAGGTTCACCAAGGCGAATGAAAGATGTAGGGAAAAAATTTATGTGGCCCGCCCACAAATGAAGATTCTCGTAACTTCCGAAGTAAAAGGCGTAGAAGCTTCAAATTCGCAACGTTAGTTGACCAAGGCGAATGGAAGGTGTTGGAAAATAATTTATGTGGCCCGCCCACTGCCACGCCCACAAATAGAGAAGCAAAACATAGTGCGCTCATAATGTCGGGACGCTGGGTATTTCAATGTCGGGCTAGACCGACTTTAGCTTTCTTACTTCCAGGTAGACAGGTAGATCGATTCCGTTAACTTTCGGGTTTTATTGCTTTGTTTACATATTTCATAGATTAGTTGTTTTGCAATTTTTATTTGGGTTAGATTTTTCAGTAGAATTAGGGAATATTTGGACTGTGGTTAGATTTTTCTGTAGGATTAAGCAATTTTTTATTTTTCTTTGTTGTTACACAAATTCACATGATATGACAATACGGAAAAATCATATTGATGCATATCAATTACAGGTATACCCGAGAAGTATGCAACATTTTTATAACTTGCCATTTTTAAGGATGTCGCAGGTGCCTGAGCGTATTGAAACCCAGCATACTTAATCCTGGTATAAAACTCTATTTTCGAGAATTTTAATTAAGCTAGTCGCATACCTCGAACAACAATAAAATTGTCATGGAAAAATATCCTTCCACGGGAGCATCTATTGGTTTTAGCAAAATTACCTGAAAAATATTTTTGTAATATTTCCTGAGTAATTTTCTGTATATGTGCTTTTGAATGAACATTCTATCTTTATAGTTATCTTAAATATGATTTTTAAAAAAATTTCTCTAAAAAACCACCTTTTTCAAGGATATTCAAGGACTATAGGGGATCGAGAGCAAAAACTTCCCGAAAATTAAATGTTTTGCATTTACCTAGACAGCAAAACAACTATAGTTGAAATCGGCTTCCGGGGCAGAATCACTATGCTTATAGTGCTATACCCTTTTTGTTTTGATTTCATTTTTATTTTATTGAAAATTTATGAAGGACCAAGTGCCTTATTACATAGAGATGCTCATTTTTATATTTTTAAAAACCTTATAAGTTATAAATTACGAATAACATTCTGTGTATCACTACACAATAAAATAAGTGGTCATTTTCTTAGACTTCTTTACTAACTGACGCGCTCATTCTGAAAATTTCTAAAATTCGCTTTTTTCAAACACTTTTCAATCGGGTAGAGGCATAAACATGAGAGAGAGAGAAAGCATGAAAACCTGCATGAACACAGAAAATGACACAATAAATGAGAGAGAGAGAGAGAGATTGTTCGTTGAAGTTCGCTGTTTCTTCGCGTGAGTGAACGTCTCTGCGTGTAGGTAGAGCAGAAAGGTACCTAAATTTTTGTCCATAAAAGGCGAAAAATTTATGTTTAGAAAGCTGCCTGTTCCATCGCTCATAACCTCAAAATTAATTCATGGATTTATTTCCTTCTTTTTCCATTTTGACATAAAATGATACTTTTTTATATAACATAAAACCAACAAAAGTATCCATCAAAACATTATAATAAGAAAACAAGTAAGAAAGCTAAATTCGGTCAAGCCCGACTTTCAAATACCCAGCGTCCCGACATTATTGGCGCACTGTGTTACGAAAAATCTCCATTTGTGGGCGTGGGAGTCGGCGGAACACATGAATTTTTTCCTATACCTTTCATTCGCCTTGGTCAACCTATGTTGCGAATTTGAAGCTTCTACGACTTTTACTTCACAAGTTACGATAAGCCCTTATTTGGGGGCTTATTTGTGGGCGTGGCTCGAGTAGGATGGCGTCCATTTTTTCCAAGATATGTCCCTTTTCGTAGTTTACCAGTACACCCAGATAAAATACCACATAAAAACAATAGAAACCACATTGATTCAATGTGAAACGTTAACGAAATTCTAGTAACGTAGAAAATTTCTGATTCAATATGGAACACCATTGAATTAAGGTGGCACAATATCGACGATTTTAATCTAGAAACCATATTAAAATGATATTTTTCGGTATTGATTTAATATTAGATTCTACTTAATTGTGATATGAATTCTTGTAAAAAACCAGGTCGGTGGGTTCGATCCCTGCTCCAGCGAGCGTCGATTTTTTTTTTTTTTTTTTTGGGTAAAAGTAGATAATTTAACATTTACATTATTTAAAAAAACTGAGAAATAAATGATTTTATCAAAATTTTTGTGCTTAAAAAATAAAAAAAAAGATTCTGTAGGAATTTCTTGAAAGAGCTTTTGGCGACGTTTTGGAAGGGCCCGGACGAAAGCAACTTGTTTTTATTGGTTCGCGTCCAACTCACTTTCTGCTCCCCGTATTTTTTCCTTAAAATTTACTTGCCTGTTTTATTCTCCATTTTTCCACAAATTCTTTGGCCTGCGGGCAGGGTTCGAACTCGGACCTTCCAGATTAAAAGTCTAGCACACTTCAACTACGCCATCGCGAGATATGACTTAAGCTTGCTAGATTGATTATATCAATGTAAGTGCAAAACAACTGCTCAATAAGGGGATCTTATCGATTTTATGGGGTCGTATTTTTCCGTGTGAAGAGTGTCCATTTTAATTTTATAACGTTTCTTATTGATTCAATAGGTAGCAACGTAAATTTCAACGCAATTCACGAATTAATATGAAAACAAACTCAAATCAGTATGGTTCAACTTCAAATCAATGTAACTTTAACATACTCCACAAAATATATGGAAACTACAATAATCCCCCAAATAAGGGCCTCTCGTAACTTGTGAAGTAAAAGGCGTAGAAGCTTCAAATTCGCAACATAGGTTGACCAAGGCGAATGAAAGGTGTAGGAAAAAAGTTTATGTGTCGCGCCCACTTCCACGCCCACAAATGGGGGTTTTTCGTAACTTCCGAATTAATAGGCGTAGACGCTTCAAATTCGCAACATACGTTGACCCAGGCAAATGAAAGGTGTAGAAAAAAAATTTACCTGGCCCGCTCACTGCCACGCCCACAAATAGAGATTTTTTGTAACTTCCAAAGAAAAAGGCGTTGAAGCTTCAATTTCGCAACATAGTTTTGTTTTGTTTTCATTTGATGTTCATTGTTGTCAACTAATACAGTGCGATCATGCAGTTACGAGGGGCTGATTCGGTTTAAAGGTACCTCCAGTACTAGTGTCTGTAACAAAAATCCCAAAACTGCCCCAAATCGGTCTTTTTCGAAATATTTGAATGAAATTTAGAATTTGAGTGTATATTTAAGCCTCCGATTAGAACTTAAAAAATTTGGAATAATGGCCGTGGCAATGTGCTGGGTTACAAAAGCAAAGCCCACAAAATACTAGAATAATAGAAGCTGAACAGAAAACACCAGAAGGCAGGGTTATGGTCTACTGTGTTACCTAAGAATGCAAGAGAAAAAAAAAAAGGAAGATGATTTGCATCAAACTCTACGTCATCGATCATTCGATCAGTGTAATGCATGTAGCTCAACACACAAATGCAATAGGCAATAATTTGTTAATGTGTATATTGCATACACCTAATCGCAGCCAAACCTCTATCTACCTAATAAAAAAAATATTAGAACAAAGGAATAGAAGAATGCAGAGCATCTCATCATCTGTCCGAACACACATTTCCTAATTGCTGAATAGATCAGAAAAAGAGAGCTGCGGAAGGTTTAAAAGTAGGTGTCGGCGCAGCATCGAGAGCTCAGTCGATGATTAGTCTCTGAAACCCAAAAGGGTTAAGTTCAATCTTAAGGATTTTTAAAAATTTTGAAAAAGAAAATTAAAATAAAAAGTATTATTGTGAAAGTAAATTTCCTTAAATTGTAAATTGTGGTAAACTGCCACGACGTCGGTCGGAAGAAAATTCCCGACAAAGTCCGTCGTCCGCTTTGATTCTTGGACGCATCCAGCTGCTCTGAATTTTTTTTTTGAATTTTCCACGTGTGACCGCAAGACATATCCACTACGGTACAGTTGGGTCGCAGAAAGTTGGCGAGGTTGATTAATCATCTCTCCTGTTAAAAGTCGCAAATTGTCAGTCCGGAGATCGGAAAGATCAGGGAATTGCCGCATTCTACAAAGTTTGACCCGCCACATGGTCAAATCGTGTCACCAAGGGGACGTCAAGGTCATCAAAGAAGCCGACCTTCATTTGCACTTATTCGTTGAGGGGACCCCAAGGTCATATGAAACGACGACCTTCAAATAAAACCTTTTGTCTGACCACAACAAATTATTAACGGATATATATATTATTCGTATAAAATTGTTTGTCGAAGAATGGTCTTCTCTCCCCGGTAATATCCTTGCGTTTCTTAATTTTTTTTCTTAAATTTAAACGAGGATCAAAATATTGAACATTAATCTTACCCAAGTCTAGAGTCATCGCTGATAAATTTTTCTACATGCATGATCGATTAGATTTGCATGCACGCTCACAGCTTACGTCGTCGCTGCCGAATTCATCATTTGACGAAGGCCTTCACCGAAAAAGAATCGACATCAGCATCACAAAAACAAAAATATCAACGTAAGGCGGTGAGTCGTTCCTTTTTTTATGAATGGTACCTTTTTTCTGTCAAAACAAAAAAACAAAAAAAAAATAAACAAGAAAAAATTTCTAAGCGATATAAATTTTTGAGCATTTTTGAGAATTCGCGATTTAAGTAAAGCTTAAAAGAAAAGAGAACAATTAAGTCTAAATTCTTTGCTTTGATTTGTACGTTCGCGTGTTTTATGGTGATTTGTTTCATTTGACCGAGCGCTTTGCCATTCTAGCATTTTGGCTACAATAGATAAAGCGCATACGAATGTCAATCCTCAGTTTTTGTCAGGAGCAGACCATTCGTTTTATTGTTTCTCATATTTTGCGTAAATGTATCTAAGTTTAAAATATCGAAGTCTAAAAAGAAATTCGTATAGCTTATAGGAAAAATTATGAAATTTCATTTGCTCCGAATTTTGTTCTAAAAAAGAGAAAAAAAAATGCATTCAAAATATCTAACGATCTGAAATTTGAAAAATGATTGTGTCGTCAATTGGGGCTCATGTTTTCTTAAGGGCCGTAGGAAGGGAGGGCGTGGCTAAGCTCTACACATTCGACGCTACGGTTACACAGTTCGTTCATCATGTGCGTGCATAATAAATCTTTCGTTTTCTTTGCTTATATCGTTTATTCTTTTTGGATTGCTGGCAGCAAAATAATCCGTGTGCAGATTTTTCTTGTTTGAACCATCGTTGTCGAAAATTTCTTTTTGAAGCTCGTACACCTAAAGACGAGCCCACCTGACTGAAGCAGCCGGTAGTTGCCAGTGCACACGGGGTATGCGAGATTTAAGCAACTTCACCAATTCCATCAGATTAATTTCTCTATTGACAACAAGGGATCATAACACACACTAGGCCTGAAGCAAAAATAAGTTGCATGAAAATCACACAAAAAACTGTAAATGCCACTTTCTTTGGGGTCAAGTACACATTGGAAAACTGTTGGATTTGAAATCCTTGCTGATTCTTTCTAGGAAATATCCTTATTTTTAATTTTTTATCCTGCGAATTAACATTGACTTACTTACCAAGCTGTAACTTCGTTGTTTATCAACCGATTTTAATTTCGTTATTTAAAGCTTAAAGAATACACTTTCAACAGCTTTAAACATCTTGCTGATACTGTAGTATCTAATTGGATTTTTTCCTAAGACAAATAGGATTAATTCGAGTTTTTTCTAAATTTTTCAACTTTGAGGCCATTTTATTCCAATTTCTTCCACAATAAAGCCTTCACATCGGCATTATTTAAGAACTTATATTAAATTTCCAACAAAATTATGTATCGGTCTTGACAATTGGTTCAAAATAACCGGAGATATTCAACTTTTTCCAGAAAGAGAAATAGAAAATTCAGTTCAAATTCATACATTCATATATACTATATACATACTGATACCCATATTAACATGAAAAGCACACAAACGTACATGCATATATATGTACATGAATACCTATTTACTAAACATATACATCGTTTTATTCAGTGTTGTTCATGGATTTTTGTATTTGTGTATTTGTATTTTTAAGGTTTGAGAAACTTCTGTGCTTTGAAAAGTTTAACGAAGTTCGCTCAAGTTTCTTTCTATACAATAAGATCGACTCGCTTTGTAGTAAAATAAGTGTCCACATATGTGTTCATGGCCTTAAAGGATGCAATGAAAGGTTGCGGTCTTCAAATTCCAACTTCAGCATAAATTTCCGGATCAGCTATTTTATCGGCTTATTTTAAAAGCCTTCTGCAAGCATTACCTTCAAAAATCTCACCTTGGTAATTTTTAGGAATTATTTTCAACTTTTTTGGCCAAAGTAAAGCTTACTCGCGTCCTATACCTGAAACGAGAACTTACCTCTGCCAAAAGAGATGATTGACGAATCCCTGTAAAAGATGAAGTTTAGGTAAAACACATTTCTAAATAAGAAGCGTATCATCGTCTTCGTCATAATCTTCCTTAACAAAAAGAGGATGATTTATTACGCTGTGGAATTGTGGGGCAAGTTTTTTATCCTTTCCAAGAGACTTGAACTTATTGTAATGCGCTTTCAAATGTATAAACGTTTTAAAACAAGCTCTTTCGGTCTCTTGATGCTGTAATTCTTTTAATGTAATAAAACAGTACGGACAAGGGTATGTTGCAGATGCTGTCTGTTGTCCAATCACCATTAACAAGAGTTTGAAATCTGATACAAATTTGAACGGGATGTCATTTAGCTGAGTTAATTCAACGATTGTTTTAATATTTTCATAAGTCTCTTTGATACGAGGAACTGTACATAAAATAATTAATCTATACACGCTGTTCAACTTTCGTTTACTTGCACAAATTCCACCATCAGAGTACGAAGTTCTTTGCTTTTTCAATTCATCAGGATCACATGTCTCGTCTTCTGTTAAAACCGTAATGGAAAGCTTAAAGAAATTTTGGCCACCATCTGCCAATATTTTTATCTTACTTCTTTCAATATGTTTTACGTCCCTTTTTTCAATAATAAAACTAAGAAGCTCTGTTGCATTGGCATAAATAACTGGCCTATTTTCTATGTTTTTTTGGTCTGCAATATGCCCTTTTTGGTTTTTATCTTGGTCATCTACTTCAAATTGATATATGGGCTAAAATTCTTTTTAACGCCTATACTTTTGTCCCTGTCAATGAAATTCATTTTTCATGAAGGAGCAAATCAAATTAATAACAAATTAATTTTACCAAAAAATTTATTAATAAAAAAGTAAAATACTCTAGTCGAATTGAAAAAAATCAAATATTACCAAAACTCCAATTTGTTTACTCGCAAATTAGAGTAACATTGTTGTCTTGTCTTGTCTTGTCTTGCCAAAGAAGACAACAATGTTACTGCAATTTGCGAGTAAACAAAATGGAGTTTTGGTAATATTTGATTTTTTTCAATTCGACTATTATTTTGCTATGAATAATTTTTTTGCTAAAATTAATTTGTTATTAATTTGATTTGCTCCTTCATGAAAACTGAATTTCATTGATAGAGACAGAAATTTAGGCATTAAAAAGAATTTTGGCCCATATACCTTCCTTGCAAATATGATTCATGGAACTCGATTTTGCACGCATATGTTCTCTATAATTTACTGGAACGGATTGTCGTCCAGCAGAAGTACGAATGAAATTTGTAATTTTTTTCATGTAATTATTAGACACTCCAGCGGTTACTTGAAAGTTGTCTAAACTTTCAGAAGTAAATATAGGCTTCTTCTCTTTTTTCTTATTTAAAATAACTCTGGCCTTAGGACCCGACGTGTTTAAAATGAGCTCGCCATTTTCAACGCTGTCGTTACTTTTTCGTTTTAAATGTGAAGTAATTATTTGGTTTTGTTGTTTTGCAGGTAATTTCTCCATCAATTGCGAAACATTTTTCCGAGCAGTACAAAACCTTCTACATCTATGATTTACACCCCTGCCAATTTCTTGAAAGAATTTTTCGCAAATTTGTGTAGAATTTTTCAATTTTTTCACGTTTTTAGTAGTTTTGGAAACGGTTGAATTTTTCATGGAACCTTCGAGACCATTATTCACATCAATTTTTGTGGGAAATTTACGCTTATATCCTTTACCCTTAGTAACTTTGTCATGGCCTTTAAACTGGGCTGTTGGGCAGATATAACAATAACAGTGTTGCGTGTTTCTGGTTTCTTTTGGCAAATTAATATCCTCGTAATTAGGCATTAGTGGGAGAGATACTGTAGAACCGCACTTTACTTGCTCACTTTTAGAAACACGACAAGAAGAGCAAATGCTCATCGGATATTTTGAATTGGACAAATCAAATTGATTGTTGATGTCCCTTTTATTCAGGACACATACCTTTTGCGATATTAAAAAACGATTACTCCTTTCCTTGCCAAAAACAATTTTTTTGCCACACGGTGCACATATTTTCATTCACCCTTATATGTAACGATGGCTTAGTTTTAGAATCCATATTTGAAAATAATTGACTAATAGCTTTACTAGAAAACAACGACCGAATGAAATTCTCAGTGAAAGAAACGCTGTTATTACAAATAACAGCTGAGTGAAAATGTCGATTTTGATGTGAATGGATGGTGCGGAAATGATATCAACTACATATTATGTTTGAAAAAGTATTTATGTACATATATATGCATGTACGTTTGTGTGTTTTTTATATTAATATTTGTAGCAGTATGTATATACTATATATGAATGTATGAATTTGAACTGAATTTTATATTTCTCTTTCTGGAAAAAGTTGAATATATCCGGTTATTTTCAACCAATTGTCAAGACCCATCATTTTGTTGGAAATTAGACATATTTTCTTAAATAGTGCCGATGTGAAGGCTTTATTGTGGAAGAAATTGGAATAAAATTGCCTCAAAGTTGAAAAATTTTGAAAAAACTCTAACAAATCCTGTTTGTCTTAGGAAAAACTCCAATTAGATACTGCAGCAAGATGTTTAAAGCTGTTGAAAGTGCATTCTTTAAGCTTTTAATTACCGTAAACAAAATTAAAATTGTTGATAAACAACGAAGTTACAGCTTGGTAAGTAAGTCAATGTTAAATCGCTGGATAAAAAAATAAAAAATAAGGATATTTTCTAAAACGGATCAGCTAAGATTTCAAATCCAACAGTTCTCGAATGTTAACAGCAAAGGGGTGGTTTTCATAAATAAATTGAACAAAAGTAGTTAAATGGAGCCCCTAATGGCCTTAAAAATCTCCAGAATATTCATTCTTAGTGGTCCTGTTTTTTTGGCGTGTGAAAAAGTGAATTATCACTGGAGAAAAAGAAAGTGGAACAAAAATTCACCATCACACGGTTACACACATGTATTCGAGAAAGAAAAACCGTTCGTGAAATATACATTTGGGAATCAGCGAGCATTTAATTTTTCTGCTGCATATACCGAGCCGCTTTCCGAGTACTGATGTCAGAAAATCCATTTGGAAAGCTCTCGTGCACAAGAATATCCTCTCTTTCCAACTCAAGAAATTCGCTTTAAATTAATTTTAATATATTCTAAAGAAACTTGCCTACATTTGGGTGCATTGGAGCAGACACATTTGGGTTTGGCTATGTGTGTTCGGGGAAGTGTGTGGGGGAGTAATGTAGGTACATAAGTGTCATTCGTACGTGATAGGCTGGCGAATTGATATTATACTGTTAATGAACTCTTCGGTATTTGAAGAGGCCTCAGCTCGGGATCCGGCTGAGACAGAGACTGCGACTGAGCCTGAGTATGAAAGCCGAAGATGTTTTTCCAGAGTCTCCGAAAAACAAGATTTATTACCCGAGTAATAAAATGAAAATGGCTAGCATTTATGAGTTAAACATTTGCTTGAATTATTTCATTCTTTTAATAGAATCTTCACTTTACGAGTTTGAATACGTGTCCAGCAGAGACATGATGGCTTTGAGGTAGATGAGAAGTTTATCAGACTTGGGCAATTAATACCTTCTCTTTTTATACCTGTCCTATCTTGGGGTACGTAAGCTACAAAACGCATTTGTTGAACCCAAATATTGTTCAATGTTGATGAGAGAGCTTTTATTCCTGATTGAATTTGGGATTTTGTGAAAATCTCATTTCAAGAGGCATTAGAAAATAGTGCCGATAATTTCTATAAAGATAATGTAAACAAAGTAAAGAAACTCAGATTCCAGAAATCATGGCTTTAATAAACCTTTTTTTTTTTTCAAGGTAAATATTTTTTCTTTGGCTTCCATTTTAATTTTGTTATTCTCTCTCCTCAATTTTCCGAAACAATCCCATTATCACTTGAAAAATTCGAACGCTCGTCAAAGGCAAGTGCCATTGCTTATTTTCGCTTTAGCACGCTCTTCGATAAAATTATTCGCATTCCTGACATAATCTAGTGCTCTCCACTATTTCATACATGTCAAAGGCAGAGAAACCCGACAGTGGCAGTCGAAATTCCGTCTTTAACTTAAGCCTAACCACAAAAGAAAATTCTTTTTACAACTTGCCTGGAATTCCCGAAGTCATGCAACGCAATCAAGTTGACCAACAAACACAATGCCAAAAATTGCGTTCGAGGCGAAGTATGGGGCTATTGAGAAGGCAGCTAAATGAGCCACAACTGCATTCAGTTCATTCTCAGTGTAAAGTGCCCAAAAGATTAACGTATGTAAGAAAAATACCAATATAAAACTATTCACTTGTATATTGATACTGGGCAATTCCATTTGTTGGTACGTTACACTTTTTTTAATTTTGGGCACATAACTTCTTAAGTTTTTTAAAAACGATGTGGAGCTTTTCCAGTAAATAAAGATAGGCATGAGTTCTAGAAAATACAATATATAATTTTGAAAAAAGTCCATGGGGCATCCTGGTAATGCTTATTAAAAGGCGTTGGTACGTTAAAATTTTTTCTAGCTGTTTTGAGAGAGCGGCAGATATTGTGAAAACTCTGCTCTCCTACTGAATGTAGTTTTACAAAATTTTTATGAATTATGTAAAAAAGGTTACTTTCGATGATTTGGATTAAAAAACCCAAGAAATATGTGTTGATAAATTTTTAAAAATATATTACGCCTGTTGGTACGTTACGTTGGTATGTTACATACAAATTTTTGAAATCGAACTGTCATAGAGATATCAAAGTAAAAAAAAATTTTACAAAAGCTTTGACCTAAATCTATAAAATTAACCTTCTGAATAGTATAGAAGCTTTGTATGCTCGGCAGACTTTGTGTGCCGGGAATACTATCTTTTTGCATCTGTTTGAAACACCCAGGTGTTTCATCAAATGAGGGTACCTCCTGCTCATCAAGTAAAAAAATGGGGCGTGATCGTTTATCCTTTAAAAGTGTGTATGCCCAAAACAGGGTTGGATCGACGGTGGCTATATCGGGTTTACACCCCCCTTTGGGAAATTTTGAAGGAAAATTTTTACGCTCCAACTCACTTGTTACTTACCTTCGGATGCCTCCCTTCGCCAATCCTAGATTCGCCCCTGGAATAAAACTTTGAACGGATAAAATCTGCTGTAAAATGGCTGACTATGATTTTGATACTTGAAATAGTTTTTGTAAAGATTAATTTGTAAATGTTAGGCAAACGATTTTTTGGTTTCGGTTTGTTTGTTATGTCATTTCTTTCAAAATTTCCATACATTCTTCCAAATATTGGAGGAACGAAATTCCCTTTCCCCAAAATTTGGGGAAAGGGAATCCAATCACATGCCCGAATAAAACATTTACATACTAACTTTCAAGTTACATAGATCTTAGCACATTTGAAACTGCGACCGGTACCTTGTCAGGCTAACAATCATGAAAGCGTTGGTACGTTACAGCTTTTTAATGATATTTAAAATTAAAAATAATCCACAAATTTAATTTTTTAAACGGTATTCTTTGAACAATTTCGAATACTTAGAGGAAAAAATAAAGAGCATTTATTTCATCGACATGCTTTACTTTGACACTAACTTTGTTGCATTTAGCGTTGGTATGTTACACAAACTTTGCGGCCAAATGCAACACTACCTGCGTCGCTTAAAATTATACTTTTCGTACTTTTGCCAGCTTAATCTAAAGCTCTTGATTGTTAACCATAATTGGGCTTAGTTATATATCGAAAAATATATACATAATTTATTTGCTGACCTTGGGAAAATTTTCGACGTTTGACATTTTTCTTCGAATAATTTAAGCTTTTCACAAAACACGCGTGTCCACTTGCGAAAAAAGGATGCACTATATGAATTTGACAGCAACGTATAGATTACATATCTGTTCAACTATTATTGATATTTTTTTCCAACTTTAACCGAAAAAAATTTTTTTTTCTTCTCATCGATTTCTGTGGAATTGCCCACTAGGGATGGGCAAAATGGGAAAATACATCGATATATATCGTATGAATGTTTTTACAAAGCATCGAAATTGAAACGACAATATCGGGGAAGAAATATCGGGTTTTCGATATATCGATATTATAACTACAAAAAAGGTATGGTTTTTATAAGCGGCCTTCACACTATGACATTTGCTTGAAGTTATGCGCGGTTTTATGAAAAGAATGACAGTATTAGGGCAAAAAATGTATGCATGATGAGGTCCTCCCGAAGAACGACATTTTATTGCAAGGAGTTATTCAAAATGTAAAGAGATTATCCGCATATTTAAAAATGAGAAATGTAAGGCTCTATTTTTTTTGTTAATTTCTTCCTAAGTCTTTAAAAAGTGAAATTTTTTATACGCCTTGGCATTATGAAATACTTGCTGGCAAGATGATTGTGTACAGTGGGGTGTATCACCAAAGTAGAACGGTTAGTTGCGCTTGTCAGGCCAATGCGATAAAATTAAAAACTTCTGACTTCAAGAGGTTATATTGAAACTGTATGCGACGACTCGTCTTTCGCGCTAGAATGCTTTTTACAATTTTTGATGTGAAAAAAATGTCGTTTTCGATATTCTTAAAAATACATCGATGTATGATATATCGCTGAACAAAAATATCAGTAGAAATTTTCGATATATCGTTTTGAAAATATCGATGTTTCGATATATCGATGTTTTTTGCCCATCCCAAATTGATACTGAAGACTTAATGAAAACTCGGCCACACGCACGTGCAGTAGGGCGAAGACATTTTTTTATTTTGTTGAAATGTTTAAATGTTGAGTCGGAATTCGAAAGATGTTTGCCTAAAAACATTTTGAGAATTTTTTCAGATTTTTTGAAAGGGGTTTAGAGGTCGCCCAAAAGGGTTTTATGGGGAAAAAAGCTCTTTTGAGGGAATGATTGCTATTTGTTTCTCAAATGGATGCAAATGTATACATTTTTATGTGGGACTGCAATCATATCGAAAGCTTAGTAGTTGAACTTTATTTTGGTATACATAAAAGGGGGTTAAAATTATTGTTCTGGTCCCCCTAGGCCAAAAAATTAATGTTTTTTCAACAAAATTTGATAATTTTTTGAAAAGACCAAAATTTTTTTGAAATATTCCATTTAAATATTAAATCTGAGTATGCAGTTATAAACTTTGATCAATTTTAAGCAAATTGAAAAAAAAAAATTCCCATTTACCCTTTATTTCGACGAAGTTATGCTACTTTTAAATTTTTACCCACCTGTGTGCGACCGATTGACCAGTATGAGGTTGGCTTTTGTACCACAACAATGAATAGCTTATAAAATTTTTATACCCGACACACTCTGTGTCGAGGGTATATTGCGTTTGTGTGGTTGTGTGTAACACCCAGAACCAGTCGAGATAGACTATACAAAATGTTTATAGAAATTATCAGCGTCACCAGGAGATTCGATTTAGACATGTCCGTCCGTCTGTCTGTCTGTCCGTCTGTCTGTCCGTCTGTCTATCCGTCTGTCTGTATACAGTTATCTTATCGAAGGAGTTGAGCTATCTTGACAAAATTTGGTATGCGTGCTCACGGCGACATGAGTAAGAACAAGTTCGAGAATGGACCCGATCGGACCATTTTTATGGGTACCTCCAGTACTAGGGTCTGTTACGAAAATCACAAAAACTGCTCAAAAATCGAAGTTTTTCAAGATATTTTGATGAAAGCTGATATTTGAACATAATTAAAGGCCAGTAATATTATTTTCAAAAATTGAAAAAGTGGGCGTGGCAGAAGGGCGGTTTTCGAAAATTGTCTCCTACACCCGAAATTCAAATGGGACTTGAACGAAATTTGCCACTTATGCTTCCTTTGTTGCCTTAAACATCCTTCCAAAAACTTTCCTTGATCGGTCCATTTTTAAGGGTACCTCCAGTACTAGGGTCTGTCACAAAAATCCCAAAACTGCTTTAAAATCGGACTTTTTCGAAATATTTAAATGAAACTTAAAATTTGAGCGTATATTTAAGCCTCCGATTATAGTTCAACAAAAATTGGAAAAGTGGGCGTGGCAAAGGGGCAGTTTTCATAAAGAAATCTATCAAAAGCCGGTATATGGGACCCATTATGGCCTTAAATAACTCTTGATATGAAAAACTATTTGAACATGTGTGTCTGTGTCGGGTATTCTATTGTCAGGCTCGCCTGACTATAACACCCTTACTTGTTTTCATTTTTTTTATGCAAAAACTATTTAATTATCTTCAGAAGATCATAAAAAACAAAAACAATAGATTTGTTGCAAAGTTTCAGAAAAAATGTAGAAATTTATTTTTTCTTAATCGACCACTTGATGTAAGGTTGTATTGAATTATTTTAAAGTGTATGAACAGCTGTTTAAAACAGCTAAAGCACATGTATGGAAGTGAATAAATTCCCTGCAGGAAGCCTGTCGTCATATAGCCCCATGTCTATATTGACGTCAATATAGACAAGAGAATTAGTTCCAACGTCAACAGTACTTACGGGCGGGGTCATTAGAGAAACTGTACTGTCAAGAGGTATAGTTCATCTTTATTGACCATGTCAACAACATGTCTCCTTATAAAGCGAAAGAGTACTCCTTTTGTCTATATAATAGTACCGACGTCAATAGGTCGTCAATAGTTCGTCAATAGATTTTCGGTCTACTGTTGACATTCAATGACAACTCAATGATAAATGTCAATAACGCAAAGCATTCCGACGGGTTTATTTGGTCAGTAGTACTGTTGACGCAGTCAGTAGAGAAAGAGTATAGATTCACTATTGACATTTCCTGCAGGGTTGCAATAAGCAAAATCACGAGTAAAACTGACGACAATTCTTCTTCTTTACAAAGCAAATTTAATATTTGGAACCATTTTCAAAAATGGTTTTAGGCAAACATCTTTCGAATTCCGACTCAACATTTAAACATTTCAACAAAATAAAAAATTGTCTACGCCCTAACGTGCAGTCATGCAATGCATAAACACATACGTGCGCACTTTTGTTTTGCGCGTGAGTGTTTTTTTTTTTTTTTGGTGGATCGCATGGAGGTGTTGGGAATCTTCTAAAAATACGACTGCTCCAGGTTGCGGTTTGCGAGAACGTTACTCTCCCTGTTATCAGGTTCAAATTCTCAACTGACCTGGTCATGAAATGCAGTATACCGCTGGGGCCGAATTAACTCCTAAATGTATTCGGGAAACACGGACAGTACCGCACGATGTGTTCGGGCTCTTCGGGCACTGAACACATGGGACATAGTAGAGAATCTGCTTGCCCAAATCTATACAGGTACGTTCGGTATACTTCATGTCTAACGCTCGTACCTGTTTTTAGACAAAAAACAGTATTTTGAAAAGAAAAATGCATTAAAAACAAGTAAGAAAGCTAAAGTCGGTCAAGCCCGACTTTGAAATACCCAGCGTCCCGACATTATGAGCGCACTATGTGTTGCTCCTCTATTTGTGGGCGTGGCAGTGGGAGGGCCACATAAATTATTTCCCTACACCTTTCATTCGCCTTGGTGAACCTATGTTGCGAATTTGAAGCTTCTACGCCTTTTACTTCGCAAGTTACGAAAATTCTCCATTTGTGGGCGTGGCAGTGGGCGGGCTACATAAATTTTTGTTCCTACACCTTTCATTTGCTTTGGTCAACCTATGTTGCGAATTTAAAGCTTCTACGCCTTTTACTTCACAAGTTACGAAAAATCTTCATTTGTGGGCGTGGCAGTGGGCGGGCCTCATAAAATCTTTTCCTACACCTTTCATTCGTCTTGGTCAACCTATGTTGCGAATTTGAAGCTTCTACGCCTTTTACTTCACAAGTTACGATAAGCCCTTATTTGTGGGCTTATTTGTGGGCGTGGCTCACGGAGGGCGGCGTCCATTTTTTTCCAGGATATGTCCCTTTTCGTAGTTTACCAGTACACCAAATATCAATGGAATGTGTTAAGTGGTTCGCAAGTTACAAGCATTTTACTGAAAACACATTATATTCATTTGTGGGCGTGGCAGTTGGCGGATGTCTCCCATTTTTACTTAGGATCATACTCGGATCCCGATATTCCTGTGTGCCAAACTTCGACTTGATTGGTCCAGCCGTTTCGGAGGAGATCCGACCACAGACGGACGGACAGACGGACAGACGGACGGACGGACATGTCTAAATCGATTCAGTTTTTGATCCTGATCATTTCTATATATATTTGTCTATATCTCCGGAGCTTAATTCTCCCTGTTACAAGATTCGCACAAAACTAATATACCCCGCTTACGCTGGGTATAAAAACAGCAATCAATCTTCACTACATACTTCACGAATAATTCAGTCTGATAAAAAAAAATCTAATAGAAAGTGAATAGGAAAAATCTTAATAATATAAAGAAAAATTGAAAAGGTACCTCCTATGAAATTTTAACCTGTTCTTGGACGAATAGCAACCATTGATTTTTCAGTAAATAATTCCTTCAAATTTTTTTTCTCCTTTTTCAAGTCCAATAAAATACATTTGAGATAAAAACAGCTTGTCGCAAAAACAGTATTTTGGGGGGGAAAAGCAGTACACGGTTTTGAGATCGAAAAACAGTACAGATACGAGCCTTATCCATGTCCCATGAGTAATTGCCTTAGGAAGAAGTTAACTTCTCCGTGCTTTCTTTCCAGCCACGATTTGAGATCGGGAATAAAAGTATGAGTCCACCTTCTTCTTCCGGACTCATTTCACTGGCTCTACCAGCTTGTTATTGAAGCCTGCCTTACGGTTTCTCTGCTTTCAGCGTTAAGGCGGGGCTGTTTTAAAATGTACAGCTGTTTCTTCTCTTCGGCCAGTATATGTAGAGGTGGCACTCTAGCTAAAACCAAAGCTGCATCGCTCGACACCTTGCGAAACCCACTTATCGCCCTTATTGAACTTAGTCGGTGGGTACCTGAAAGGGTCCTTCTGCATGATCTAATTGTAAGGGCGTGTTCCCAAATCGGTGCTCCATACAATATTATCGATGAGATAGGTCTATGTAACAACGCACGCTTGCTGTAGTTTGGCCATGATACATTTGGCAGTATTCAGGACAGAACCGGTTGCACTCTTGATTCTTTTTCCTTAACGTGTATCAGTTGCTCCTTGAAAGACAACCGATTGTTGAGGGCTACTCCTACGTATCTGACAGCTGATTTGGATCGAGTGCTCTGACCGACCGTCCCAACAGTGCAGTCCTCCGTCTTTTTCCTGCTCGTAATTAGTACCGCCTCGGTCTTTTGCTCTGCGAGCTCCAGTCCCGCCAAGTTCATCTTATCTCTTACTGTTTCTATTGCTTCGTTCGTTGATGCCTTTGCGTCGCAGATTTGCTTAGACACTGTCAGTATAGCTATATCGTCAGCAAAGCCCACTATAGTGCAGCTGTGAGGAATATTGAGCCTTAGCACTTGATCGTACATCAGGTTCCAAAGAATCGGTCCCAGGAGGAGCCTTCTGGAACACCTGCCGTTACGTTGTATGTTGTAAGGCCTTCCGAAGAGTAGGTCAGATACCTATCCGAGAGGTATGATCCTTTAATTCACTTCAAATAACCCGGCGCCATTGTTCTCGGCAAAGCTCCCGTAATTCGTAGCCATACCGCTGTGTTGAATGCGTTTTTCACATCCCATGTTGCTACCGCAGAGTATCTTTTGTGCCCTCCGAGCTACTTTTCTCCGCTAATGGCCTCCTTTGCTGTTTTTGTGACACACTCTATTGCATCCAGCGTAGAGCGGCCCTTCCGGCATCTAAACCGGTTCCTTGACAGACTTCTTCTCTCTTCAAATGTCTGTCTGTAAACAGTTATCTTATCGAAGGAGTTGAGCTATCTTGACAAAATTTGGTATGCGTGCTCACGGGGACATGAGTAAAAACAACTTCGAGAATGGACCCGATCGGACAATTTTTAGGGGTACCTCCAGTGCTACGGTCTGTTACGAATATCACAAAAACTGCTCTAAAATCGAAGTTTTTCAACATATTTTGATGAAATTTGATATGTGAACATTTTCAAGGCAAGTAATACGATTTCCAAATGTTTTAAAAGTGGCCGTGGCAGGTCGTTTTTCAAAAATTCTGAAATTCAAATGGGACTTGAACGAAATTTGGCATTTATGCTTCCTTTGTAGCCATACACATCCTCCCAAAAAACTTCCTTCGTCGGTCCATTATTAATTGTACCTCCAGTACTAGGGTCTGTTACAAAAATCCCAAAACTGCCTCAAAATCGGACATTTTCAAAATATTTCAATGAAACTTAGAATTTGAGTGTATAGCCTCTGATTAGAATTGCCAAACAAATGAAAAAGTGGGCGTGGAAAAGGGCGGTTTTCATAAAGAAATTTAACAAAAGCCGGTATATGGGGCCCCTTATGGCCTTAAACACCTCTTGATATAAAAATTTTTTGAACATGTGTGTCTGTGTCGGGTATTTAATTGTCAGGCTCACGAACCAAAAATATTTTACGCGATCGAAAAACATTTCGTTTGCGAACGAAATAAAAATTCAGTTCGTGTAATAATGATTCGTTCGCGAACGAATCGAATTTCCGAACCCTGGTTGTCCTGCATAGGCCTGACGTAGGTTCAGGATGTTGGCCCACCTCAGTTCTCCATCAAATATTGACTTAACCACTTCGCAGATGTCTTCCTTCAACTTTAGCTCGTCGAAGTCTCTGATTTCCTGTTGACTGTTGTTCTGTGGGTAAGTGCTCTTACTTCTGCTTCCTTGCCTATGATTCCTTCAATTCCATGCCGAATTCTTTCTGTCTCTGCTTCGGTTGAGCTTATGAACAGTTATTCGTTTTGTGTTCGACAGACTCTAGATGTAGCCTCCGTTATTCCACCACCCTTTCAATTCGACTTAACTTGCCGCAGAATGTCCTGGAAAACACGGACGGACCAGCGCTCGACCGGGAGAGCGCAACCTACTTCCTTGCGTCCAATACACACTCCCCGACCAAGTGGCTGCTTCCTGATACAAGTAGTGTCTTACTTGGCTGAGCAAGCTCACATCGCCCCATTCCTCTCGGGCTTCCGAAAGTGTATGGGGACTCCCGGTATGTCACTGCATACACCGATCTTGTGTTAACAAATCAGCGTCCATAAGCGTTCCCGATCGTCAACTTCACCGTTCAACTTAGTTCCCCAGCAGCAGGTGCTGCTTAGGTATCCAGGGGCACCACCAGGAGGTGTTGAATCGACTTGATGTGTCCAGGAAAAAGGACATCTTCACCAACTTGAAGGCGCTCAGAAGCGTTGCCTTGTATGGCCACAACCATTCACACCCATTGGGGTGTGTGGTTTTTTTTTTTTTGTGTGAAAGGAATATAGCAAAAAGTAAAATGAGCGGTTTTGAGACATGCCCAAAATAAACTTGAATCGAAAGGATCTTGGTTTTTTGGGAAAATTTCACTTCTTTTCAAAAGAAAATTTTTTTGAGAAAGAGTTCTCATGCAGTTTTCCACTCCAGTAAGAACTGTCAATATGCGCACACAAAACACATATTTACCTACAAAAAACCAAAAAATTTTCCATGCCGTTGCTCCATTCGAAATATCTTCTGTAAGTTCAAAAGCTGTAACAAGCTGCACGCCCGACGGCATACAATTCGAAGCATGCCCTCCTATCCGTTTTCAGTTCAAGGACGATGTGTTTTTGTTTTCTTTTAAAAATGCTATTATGGCACGAAAATGGAGAAAAGAAAACCAAATACCTTTTCTGTTTAAAAAGCTTTCCACGCCAAACAAAAAAAAATATATAAAAAACAAAACCTAAATGTCTTTCAAAAGACAAGTTCTTCCTCCTCATGTCTGCCTGAGTTTGCTTCCCTGCGTATGAGCAATAATTTTATACTGCAAAATTAAAAATTGCTCCTACGTGGAGTCGACTGTTTATTCGTTGTTTCTAATATGCAAAAACAATAAATAACGGAAAGAAGGTACAATTTTTATTATTTAATTTTGTTTAACTTTTTTACCAAAAATTTTTTATTATGTCTGACTGTACTAGTAGAAGCAGTAGAATCTGTAGGCAAACTACCTTTCCCTCCAAGTAGAAGTCTTTTGCAAACTCGCTTGAAGTTTTTATTCTTTTGCCTTTTCTTTTGTTGCCTAATGCAGTATACTTGTACCTTTGACATTTTCATCTCATAAAACTATACTTTCTTGCCCTTTGATATGATCAGATGTGCCCACAGATTCCTTTTTATACCCCACACACTCTGTGTCGAGGTTATATTGCTTTTGTTTGGTTGTGTGTAACACCCAGAAGCAGTCGAGAGACTATACAAAATATGAATAGAAATGATCAGCGTCACCAGGAGATTCAATTTAGCCATGCCTGTTTGTCTGTCTGTCTATCCGTCTGTCTGTCCGTCTGTTTGTATAGAGTTTTCTTATCGAAGGAGTAGAGCTAACGAAATTTGGTATGCGTACTCACAGGCACATGAGTAAGAACAAGAGAATGGACCCGATCGGACCATTTTTAGGGGTACCTCTAGTACTAGGGTCTGTTACGAAAATCAAAAAAACTACTCTAAAATCGAAGTTTTTCAAGATATTTTGATGAAATTTTGATATTTGAACATGTTTAAAGGCAAGTAATATGATTTCAAAAAATTAGTAAAGTGGGCGTGGCAGAAGGGCGTTTTTCGAAAATTGTCTCCTACACCCGAAATTCCAATGTGACGAACGAAATTGTGCGCTTACGCTTCCATTGTAGCCATGAAAATCGTTCCAAAAAAGTGATCGGTCCATTATTAAGGGTACCTCCAGTACTATGTTCTGTCACTAAAATCCAAAAACTGCCTCAATGCCCAAATTGGACTTTTTCGAAATATTTCAATGAAACTTAGAATTTGAGCGTATATTTAAGCCTCCGGTTATAATTCAAAAAAGAATGGAAAACTGGGCCTGGCAAAGGGGTGGTTTTCATAAAGAAATTTAACAAAAGTCAGTATATGGGGCTCCTAATGGCCTTAAAAACTTGTTGAATATCCTTTCTTAGTGGTCCTCTTTTTTGGGCGTGGTTTAAAAATTATTTAAACATGTATGTTTGTGTCGGGTATTTTATAGTCAGGCTCGCCTGACTATAACACCCTTACTTGTTTTCTTTTGTTTTTTGTTTCAACTTTTAATGCATTCACTTTTTATGACCGAAGCAATGGTCTTGTAAAAGTTGGAGCTGAACGAAACGGAGCAGAATAAAAATTGCTCAAAAGCAAAGAAAAGAACACAACACAACAGACATCGGAACTTTAAAACGAACTGCTCTTTATGACTGCTTGCTCCTTTTATAACCTTTTTGAATCTTAATACTATTATTTGACCTTTATTCCTTGATAGCATTGATTTTAATACGGGAATGTCTGTTGTGTCTGTATTGAATTTTAAAATCCCATTCACATCCTATGCCGTTCTTATTTATAATTTTTTTGCTTTCCTTTTTAACTTTTCTCTTCCTATCAATTGGCTGCAAAAGACAACTCAATTCCTTGCATCCTGTTGCATTCCAAGGCAAACGTTGCAACAATCGCTTGATGTTAGGTACCGTCAGGTACACTAGTAAATCATTCTTTATGTTCACGCACTCAGTTTTGGTCATACATATTTGCGTACATGCATACGAGTGCAGATAAACAGACGCATGCACTCACATGTAAATATGTATGCACGTATAATGCAACACATGCATGCTGCATTCAAGCCCTTTGTAGTTGAAAAATTCGTTGTGACAACAGTGCTCTTAAATTCCTCTTATTGTGCTTAAGGGCCTAAAATATACCATAAGCATATTCATATGCCGGCACGCTTTCGGTCGGGATGAAACTCTGCTGTGTAATCCCAGTAAGCATTTAAGCTACTCGAGGAAGGGACAACTTAATATCATAATTTAGCATATTTCCTATTACAGTGGATTTTTCAAATTCTTTTCTTAAAATATTTTCACAGTCTCTTCTTTTCAATGTCAAAAGGGAGTTAATTAAAATTCCCAAAAAATTGTTGTCTCCTTTGATGCAATTTGGCAATATGATATCCTTGCTGTGAGAATACAACCTTGGATGCCGAGCTTTAAATGTGTAGGCATTGACTGCGCTCGAGTGTGAGTGAGCGTGTGCGAACATATGTGTATACATACCCTGCAGTAATTATCACTAGTGACTGATTCAATCTGTCACTAGTTCCTCCGTCACCGTCACTAGTGACCAACTGTACCCGTGCCAATGTATTCTCCTACCCTTTAGGAATTTCAACTAATTTTAAATTAATAGAACAACTGATTGATTTAAAGTGACAATTAATTTAAACTCTGACTTTTTCCCATGGAGAAAACTAACTTTTTTAGCATGGCGATGTCCTACGGCAAAGTCAATTGTCTGAATCTGGATATCTTTTAAATTAGTTAAAAATCAGTTTATTTTAAATTGATATTATTTTAATTTTTCTTTGAATGATTTCAAAGTTGTTTCTTTCCAGTCTGTCTAACAATCCGAGGTCTGTGAGTTCAAATCCCCGTTCAGACAAGGGTTTTTTTTTTTGTTTTTTTTTTTTTGTGGTAAAGTATGTAATAGTATACCTAACATTTAAATAATAATGAAAAAACTTAGAGGAATATCCTTTCAACCAAACTTTTTATTCAAAATTATAAAAAAGAAAGGTTTCAGTGGAACTTAAAGGAGTTTTTCAAAGAGCTTGTGTATGACGTATTTGAAGAAAGGATGGCAAACTTCACGGTATGGTTGGCAGCTTCTTTTCTCCTTTAGTTTGTATTTAAAATATACCTGACTCTTTCAATTCCCAATTTTTCCACATCTTATTTCTGTCTGCAACAGGATTCGAACTCCAGCCTTCGGATTGCTAAGCGCAATCGCTATGCGCTACGCCACGAAGAGATCGAATATATTCAGATTTAATACATTATATTAAAGTTTATGTATGGTATGTCAACTAATTGCTTTTCAACTAATTGTCAAATATATTTTTTTTCAATCTGATTTCCTAAATTCCGATAGGGTATGGACGCTTTGTATGAGCATATGTTCGAGCGGACACCAGTTGACGATTGAACTGGTGATGCTGTAGAGGCAGCTCATTAGCTATAGTACGTAAATGGAAAGCGCCGCGCACAGGGCTCGGATGGCTCAGTGTGAAGAGTCTGGCCTAGCGACCTGGAGACCCGTGTTCGAATCTCGCTCGGGCGGGTGCCAATTTTTTTTTTTTTTTTAAGTGGATAATATTATAGTAGTCTAACAGGCTTTAAAAAAAATTTTTTTTTGCGAAAAAATTGGAAATATTAAGTTATTGAAAATATAATTCATGAGAATTTTCGCACGAACTGTGAAAGAACTCACGAGAATTCAGAATGGAAACTTTTTTTCTCTCTTCTCACCCATAAGATTCCATAAGAATAATCCTCCAAATTTTACAATTTTCCACTTTTTCTCGCCTGCCCTGGGATTCGAACACAGGCCTTCGGATTGATGATCGGACATGCTAACCATTACGCTACGGAGCCTTCTGATTCTCGTGCAGCAAATTCATTTTATGAATGCTCAAGAAAATTGAACTGTGGACCTCCTCGTTGACCATGTCTATAGAATGACAGTGGTGACGCAGGGGTCAATTTGCCCCGCATTTACAGCAGGGAAGGTACAAGGGTTCATATGTGTGTATGGCATGAGTTTGCAAATATGGCTTCTGTGAAGCTCTTCCTTATGTCTGTATATTTGCCTGGTATAAGGTAGGTTCCAAAATATGCGCAATTTAAAATCGTATTAGACGCACATATCCTTTTTATGCATCTAACTGATGTTTAACCTTACCTTTACATTATTTAAGTGAAGTTTTCTACGCTCGAAGGTTTTTATGGATGGTGATCAGGTGCTACATGTCTGGCTTTTAAATTTCATGCAAAGCTTTCAAATGTTCAAATTTGAATTCAAAAGGATATCTTTCTGCGTTTTCTCCGATGACAGGAACAATGATAAAATACTGTCTGGAATGCCTCAAGATGCAGAATTCTATTATTGCTTTCTTTTCGCTTTTTCTTTTTTACATTTTCATTTTTGATTTTCTATCTCACCTGAATTATGCATATGAATGAGTAGCATATTATACTTGATTACAACAAATATAAAGATATGAATATACATAGAGAAATATTTATGCGCAAATAATATCTATGGACACTAGGGTGGTCCTTATTTAAAAAATTTTTCTTTTTTTCGCGCGACACCTCGTCATTTTAATATATACCACGAGAACATATTTCTGTATTTTTTTTAAATTTTTTAAATGACTTTTAGAAGTCGCTACCAGCGGTCACAGTTTTTCAAATAAACCCAATATATGAAATTGTTAGTTTCATATAAAATATTTTTTTTTTTGTTATTGTACATATTGTATCTCCGAGTGTCCTCGGATAATGATAGAGACGACGATGAAAAATCAAATGAAACTAAAATATATAAAATATTTTCTGGACTGAAAAAAACTCGTCTCATTTTTCTCTAAAAACCCTTTTAATTCAAATTATTGACTTATCTGGATTTTCTTATGGATTCTGTGGTCTTGAAATGCTCTTAGAAATCCTCACTCATCTTACTTATTAGATTTTTAGTTCCTTTTAATTTTCACATGCTGAAATACACGAATCTTCTTCGTGAAATTCATATGGGAACTTGAAATCAAGTTTTTGTACCAGAAGTTGTTAAAAATTTCTTATAAATTTTTGCCTTTATCGCCCTATAAAGCTCCTAAGAACTGTTGAACCGATATATCATCCATACCTTGTATGAAAATGTGGATATGCTGTATATTCTACTCTTCTTAGGCTAAATATCATAGAATTAAGATTTGTGGTTGAAACGGTCGAACGATAAATTAACTACGAGGACTAAAACATTTGATTCATAAGATTTTAAATCTTGCTAAAACCTTTTTAGCGAATATTTAAAAAACGCGAGCTAACTAAATTCCAAAAATTCTTAAATTGCATATATTCTTGCTTCAGCGAAACAACTGATACGACTTAAAAGATAAAAGTTGGTTTACAAGTCAAAGCGAAATATTTAGTGTTGAGCAATGTAATCTAATTCGTTAACAACTTCTGTGCAGTCCAGCAATAGTATTTCAATAATTTAAAATTAATAAAATACTTTACATATAACATGCCTATTAATTGTTTTCTCTGAGAAATACTTCATTAAGATGCTAGAAAATCCAGAATTGATTTTAATAATTTTAAAATCATAATATTAATGCATTTCATTTAATTTTCTTCAATATTCACATTCTATGTTTTCACTTCACAACGGCTAGTTCCATAACCCTGCCAAGGTCTTTTTTTTTGTTTTTTTTTTTTTGTGGTAAAGTATGTAATAGTATACCTAACATTTAAATAATAATGAAAAAACTTAGAGGAATATCCTTTCAACCAAACTTTTTATTCAAAATTATAAAAAAGAAAGGTTTCAGTGGAACTTAAAGGAGTTTTTCAAAGAGCTTGTGTATGACGTATTTGAAGAAAGGATGGCAAACTTCACGGTATGGTTGGCAGCTTCTTTTCTCCTTTAGTTTGTATTTAAAATATACCTGACTCTTTCAATTCCCAATTTTTCCACATCTTATTTCTGTCTGCAACAGGATTCGAACTCCAGCCTTCGGATTGCTAAGCGCAATCGCTATGCGCTACGCCACGAAGAGATCGAATATATTCAGATTTAATACATTATATTAAAGTTTATGTATGGTATGTCAACTAATTGCTTTTCAACTAATTGTCAAATATATTTTTTTTCAATCTGATTTCCTAAATTCCGATAGGGTATGGACGCTTTGTATGAGCATATGTTCGAGCGGACACCAGTTGACGATTGAACTGGTGATGCTGTAGAGGCAGCTCATTAGCTATAGTACGTAAATGGAAAGCGCCGCGCACAGGGCTCGGATGGCTCAGTGTGAAGAGTCTGGCCTAGCGACCTGGAGACCCGTGTTCGAATCTCGCTCGGGCGGGTGCCAATTTTTTTTTTTTTTTAAGTGGATAATATTATAGTAGTCTAACAGGCTTTAAAAAAAATTTTTTTTTGCGAAAAAACTGGAAATATTAAGTTATTGAAAATATAATTCATGAAAATTTTCGCACGAACTGTGAAAGAACTCACGAGAATTCAGAATGGAAACTTTTTTTCTCTCTTCTCACCCATAAGATTCCATAAGAATAATCCTCCAAATTTTACAATTTTCCACTTTTTCTCGCCTGCCCTGGGATTCGAACACAGGCCTTCGGATTGATGATCGGACATGCTAACCATTACGCTACGGAGCCTTCTGATTCTCGTGCAGCAAATTCATTTTATGAATGCTCAAGAAAATTGAACTGTGGACCTCCTCGTTGACCATGTCTATAGAATGACAGTGGTGACGCAGGGGTCAATTTGCCCCGCATTTACAGCAGGGAAGGTACAAGGGTTCATATGTGTGTATGGCATGAGTTTGCAAATATGGCTTCTGTGAAGCTCTTCCTTATGTCTGTATATTTGCCTGGTATAAGGTAGGTTCCAAAATATGCGCAATTTAAAATCGTATTAGACGCACATATCCTTTTTATGCATCTAACTGATGTTTAACCTTACCTTTACATTATTTAAGTGAAGTTTTCTACGCTCGAAGGTTTTTATGGATGGTGATCAGGTGCTACATGTCTGGCTTTTAAATTTCATGCAAAGCTTTCAAATGTTCAAATTTGAATTCAAAAGGATATCTTTCTGCGTTTTCTCCGATGACAGGAACAATGATAAAATACTGTCTGGAATGCCTCAAGATGCAGAATTCTATTATTGCTTTCTTTTCGCTTTTTCTTTTTTACATTTTCATTTTTGATTTTCTATCTCACCTGAATTATGCATATGAATGAGTAGCATATTATACTTGATTACAACAAATATAAAGATATGAATATACATAGAGAAATATTTATGCGCAAATAATATCTATGGACACTAGGGTGGTCCTTATTTAAAAAATTTTTCTTTTTTTCGCGCGACACCTCGTCATTTTAATATATACCACGAGAACATATTTCTGTATTTTTTTTAAATTTTTTAAATGACTTTTAGAAGTCGCTACCAGCGGTCACAGTTTTTCAAATAAACCCAATATATGAAATTGTTAGTTTCATATAAAATAGTAAAAATTTACACAAGCTCGCTGTCTGTGATCATAGGACAATCAATTGTGTAAGTCTGTGTTAAGTCTGCCCATCGTCGTCTTCACTCTTGCAGAGATATAAGGAGTTTTATAAAATAACGAAATTTTGAGATACATAACATAACTTTGAATTGAAAAACTCACTTATTTTTTCGTTACAAAAATAAATAATCACCCCTATTATGATTGTCGACTACTGATAGAGACTCGAAAAAGTTCTATCTTCGACAAAAATTTTTAAATTTCCACATAATAGAAAATGAAAAATTTTAGTCGACGATAGAACTTTTTCGATTCTCTATCAGTAGTCGACAATCATAATAGGGGTGAATGACTAAATCGATTCGATATATTGGGTCAGAAAAAAACAAAGTACTTAAAAAACATTAAACAAAACCGACATTCGCTCTTATTTAGGTCAAATGAATATTTTCTCTTTAAAAGAATTACACATTGGCCAAAAACTGTGGGCGTGGCAGTAAATGTGGTCAGTTATAGAATCAAGCACATTTCAATCGGAACTTTATTTTTCTCTGTCCCAATATTTCAAATCAATCTAGTAGTTTCTTCATTTTCAAACGAAAAACAAGTGGATTTTTCAATTCAAAGTTATATTATGTAATGTACAAAAATCTCCGAATTGAGTTGTTTTAGAGAACTCCAGCCGTTTCAGAGGAGATCCGACCACAAAGCATATATTTTGCTTCAGCGAAACAAATACGACAAAAAAAAAGTTGGTTTCAAGTCAAAGGAAAATTTAGTGTTGAGCAGTGTAATTAATTGTTAAAACTTTGTGCAGCCAGCAATATATTTCAATAATAAAATAATAAAATACTTTACATATAACATGCCTATAATTGTTTCTCTGAGTCTCATTAAATGTAAAAATCCAGATTGATTTTAATAATTTTAAATCAAATATTATGCATTTCAAACTTCAATACACATTCTATGTTTTCACTTCCAACGGCAGTTCCATAACTGCCAACTTTTTTTTTTGTTTTTTTTTTTTTGTGGTAAAGTATGTAATAGTATACCTAACATTTAAATAATAATGAAAAAACTTAGAGGAATATCCTTTCAACCAAACTTTTTATTCAAAATTATAAAAAAGAAAGGTTTCAGTGGAACTTAAAGGAGTTTTTCAAAGAGCTTGTGTATGACGTATTTGAAGAAAGGATGGCAAACTTCACGGTATGGTTGGCAGCTTCTTTTCTCCTTTAGTTTGTATTTAAAATATACCTGACTCTTTCAATTCCCAATTTTTCCACATCTTATTTCTGTCTGCAACAGGATTCGAACTCCAGCCTTCGGATTGCTAAGCGCAATCGCTATGCGCTACGCCACGAAGAGATCGAATATATTCAGATTTAATACATTATATTAAAGTTTATGTATGGTATGTCAACTAATTGCTTTTCAACTAATTGTCAAATATATTTTTTTTCAATCTGATTTCCTAAATTCCGATAGGGTATGGACGCTTTGTATGAGCATATGTTCGAGCGGACACCAGTTGACGATTGAACTGGTGATGCTGTAGAGGCAGCTCATTAGCTATAGTACGTAAATGGAAAGCGCCGCGCACAGGGCTCGGATGGCTCAGTGTGAAGAGTCTGGCCTAGCGACCTGGAGACCCGTGTTCGAATCTCGCTCGGGCGGGTGCCAATTTTTTTTTTTTTTAAGTGGATAATATTATAGTAGTCTAACAGGCTTTAAAAAAAATTTTTTTTTGCGAAAAAACTGGAAATATTAAGTTATTGAAAATATAATTCATGAAAATTTTCGCACGAACTGTGAAAGAACTCACGAGAATTCAGAATGGAAACTTTTTTTCTCTCTTCTCACCCATAAGATTCCATAAGAATAATCCTCCAAATTTTACAATTTTCCACTTTTTCTCGCCTGCCCTGGGATTCGAACACAGGCCTACGGAGCCTTCTGATTCTCGTGCAGCAAATTCATTTTATGAATGCTCAAGAAAATTGAACTGTGGACCTCCTCGTTGACCATGTCTATAGAATGACAGTGGTGACGCAGGGGTCAATTTGCCCCGCATTTACAGCAGGGAAGGTACAAGGGTTCATATGTGTGTATGGCATGAGTTTGCAAATATGGCTTCTGTGAAGCTCTTCCTTATGTCTGTATATTTGCCTGGTATAAGGTAGGTTCCAAAATATGCGCAATTTAAAATCGTATTAGACGCACATATCCTTTTTATGCATCTAACTGATGTTTAACCTTACCTTTACATTATTTAAGTGAAGTTTTCTACGCTCGAAGGTTTTTATGGATGGTGATCAGGTGCTACATGTCTGGCTTTTAAATTTCATGCAAAGCTTTCAAATGTTCAAATTTGAATTCAAAAGGATATCTTTCTGCGTTTTCTCCGATGACAGGAACAATGATAAAATACTGTCTGGAATGCCTCAAGATGCAGAATTCTATTATTGCTTTCTTTTCGCTTTTTCTTTTTTACATTTTCATTTTTGATTTTCTATCTCACCTGAATTATGCATATGAATGAGTAGCATATTATACTTGATTACAACAAATATAAAGATATGAATATACATAGAGAAATATTTATGCGCAAATAATATCTATGGACACTAGGGTGGTCCTTATTTAAAAAATTTTTCTTTTTTTCGCGCGACACCTCGTCATTTTAATATATACCACGAGAACATATTTCTGTATTTTTTTTAAATTTTTTAAATGACTTTTAGGAAGTCGCTACCAGCGGTCACAGTTTTTCAAATAAACCCAATATATGAAATTGTTAGTTTCATATAAAATAGTAAAAATTTACACAAGCTCGCTGTCTGTGATCATAGGACAATCAATTGTGTAAGTCTGTGTTAAGTCTGCCCATCGTCGTCTTCACTCTTGCAGAGATATAAGGAGTTTTATAAAATAACGAAATTTTGAGATACATAACATAACTTTGAATTGAAAAACTCACTTATTTTTTCGTTACAAAAATAAATAATCACCCCTATTATGATTGTCGACTACTGATAGAGACTCGAAAAAGTTCTATCTTCGACAAAAATTTTTAAATTTCCACATAATAGAAAATGAAAAATTTTAGTCGACGATAGAACTTTTTCGATTCTCTATCAGTAGTCGACAATCATAATAGGGGTGAATGACTAAATCGATTCGATATATTGGGTCAGAAAAAAACAAAGTACTTAAAAAACATTAAACAAAACCGACATTCGCTCTTATTTAGGTCAAATGAATATTTTCTCTTTAAAAGAATTACACATTGGCCAAAAACTGTGGGCGTGGCAGTAAATGTGGTCAGTTATAGAATCAAGCACATTTCAATCGGAACTTTATTTTTCTCTGTCCCAATATTTCAAATCAATCTAGTAGTTTCTTCATTTTCAAACGAAAAACAAGTGGATTTTTCAATTCAAAGTTATATTATGTAATGTACAAAAATCTCCGAATTGAGTTGTTTTAGAGAACTCCAGCCGTTTCAGAGGAGATCCGACCACGGACGGACGGACGGACAGACGGACATGTCTAAATCGATTCAGTTTTTGATCCTGATCATTTATATATATATATTTGTCTATATCTCCGGAGCTTAGTTCTCCCTGTTACAAGTTTTGCACAAAACTAGTATACCCTGCTTACGCTGGATATAACAAACATGAAATATTTACATACAATTTAAAATTTTTCGACTTTGAGGACCATTTTTATACCCGACACACTCTGTGTCGAGGGTATATTGCGTTTGTGTGGTTGTGTGTAACACAAAGAACCAGTCGAGATAGACCATACAAAATATATATAGAAATTATCAGCGTCACCAGGAGATTCGATTTAGCCATGTCCGTCTGTCTGTCTGTCTGTCCGTCTGTTTGTATACAGTTTTCTTATCGAAGGAGTTGAGCTATCTCGACAAAATTTGGTGTGCGTGCTCACGGGGACATGAGTAAGAACAAGTTCGAGAATGGACTCGATCGGACCATTTTTAGGGGTACCTCCAGTACTAGGGTCTGTTACGAAAATCACAAAAACTGCTCTAAAATCTAAGTTTTTCAACATATTTTGATGAAATTTGATATTTGATCATATTTAAAGGCCAGTAGTATTATTTTCAAAAATTGAAAAAGTGGGCGTGGCAGAAGGGCGTTTTTCGAAAATTCTCTCTTACACCCGATATTCAAATGGGACTTGAATAAAATTTGGCATTTATGCTTCCTTTGTAGCCATAAACATTCTCCAAAAAAATTTTCTTGATCGGTCTATTATTAAGGGTACCTCCAGTACTAGGGTCTGTCACAAAAATCCCAAAACTGCCTCAAAATCTGACTTTTTCAAAATATTTCAATGAAACTTAGAATTTGACCGTATATTTAAGCCTCCGATCAGAATTGCAAAAAAAACGGAAAATTGGGCGTGGCAAAGGGCGTTTTTCATAAAGAAATTTAATAAAAGTCGGTATATGGGGCCCCTAATGGCCTATAAAACCTCCTGAATTTTCTTATTTAGTGGTCCTGTTTTTTGGGCGTTGTTCAAAAACTATTTAAACATGTGTGTCTGTGTCGGGTATTTTATTGTCAGGCTCGCCTGACTGTAACACCTCTACTTGTTCCTAATTTGGGTTTGTGTGAGGTGAAGGAATAACAGACTAAGAGGCTGTTTCCACTATAGCCGCATCTTGCTTTCGCATCTTCAAGCTGCGAATTTTTGAGAATGGTGTTTCCATTAGCATTTTGCATGTAGAATCTTTCAAATCAGCTGATTTTTGTTTACAATCGAAATGCGTATGTCCAGCATACTCGCTCGCCTTCATTTTTTTCATTGAAACAAAGGAATTTAATAAATTTTATTATAATATAGAATGGGTTTCTTACATTTCTTCTTGGTTTCCACCGCCATTTTTGCTGAAAATGTCTGAAATGCTGGCTATTCACATATGTTTCAATAGATATGTATGTGCTGATAAAGTCGATAGATAATCGGAAAAATTCGCATTTTCTTCGACTCTTTTAAAAATGCGAAGAAGATGCGGTTCAGAATACAACAACAATTGCATGTATATTCATACGGCATCTTTTCGCATCTTGCCAAAATGCTGAAAGATGCAAGATGCGGCTATAGTGGAAACGGCCTCTAACACTTATGTTTATCCTTATTGAATGTCAGGAATACATTAGGAAGTTTGAATTCCGATGCGTTTTCATTGAAAAAGTAATTTGAATTTGTCCTTATTGAATAATATTTTTCCGATTTTTTCTGATTTCTTTTGATTTCGTCTTTCTTAAGACTCAATTAGTCGTGAATGGGTATGGGTATACGCAACTTTGCCTAACAAACCGAATGAACAACCTCTTCAACATGCGAACGCAAACCTAGGTTCAGTCAAGAATAGCTACACTTTCCTAATTTGAGTCCAGGAAAATATTTTCTTCTGGCATTTCCTTAAGCGTTAAACATTTATTTCCGAAGTATTTAACCGTCCCATCGAAAGTCCGGTTAAAGAATAAAAAATTGAGACTTAACTCTAAGATCGAAAAATTTCATTTAGTTATATCGGTCCGAGTGCGTTGGCCATAAGCAAAGTTTCCCACGCTCATAGCTGGATCCCGTTCTAATTCAATTAGTTAATTAATTAATTAATTGAAAAATTCGAAATTGATTCCCTCACTGAAACGCTCTCATTTTTACACAAAAATTTATCAAACGATTAATTGAATGTTGGAGCATTAATAAGAAAAGGACTTTAAATAAAGTCGAGAGTAGGAAAAGAACAGAAAACTTGAAGAAAGTTTTTACTTGAAGTCAATTGGCGATCTAGAACACAAAAAACGATTCTAATTCATATACTCCTTTAAGGTGCAAGCACGCCTTCGTCATCGTCATTCGATGGAATGAATGTCAGGAACAAGGATATGTCGGATAGCGGAAATGAAGCAACGTCGTATTATATGCGTCAGTGGCACACAAACACGTTCGCGAATATTGCGTGACTTTTTACAATAAAATCTTATTAGTGAAACAACCGGCTATGCCGTAAATGTTGTACAATGTCCGGAGTCTCACACCGCGGCGCGCCGCTGCTACTGCTCGCTCCTTATCCCACAAATGCTCTGACCATTTAATGCTGGTGCTACTGCTCTTGCCCTTGCTGCTGCTGCTGTTCCTGCCATAATTGCTATCGGGTGCCATGACTGTTGTTGCGATTCTCGTTATTACTTTCCAACGAATTGCTGCTATGAAAAGCAATGAAACGAGATTTTACAGCAGGAGTACAAACGCCGTTAAGTATGACAAGCATTTTTCGTTTCTTTGAGGTATTGAAATGTCGAAAGAATGCAAGGAGTAAGCAATAAGTTCATGTCCCACCGAAATAGACACGGCAAAGAAAGCACTTTTCAACATTCCAAACGAAACGAGAGGCAAAAAAAAAAACCAAATAAGATACATAAAAGACATAAAGAATTAGTTTCTCTCTCTTAATTTCTATTTATTTTTGTTTTTTGTTGCTCAACCCTTCGCTGTTATTGGCAATTTTCTTTAGTTTGCAAATAGAAGTCATTAACATAAAGAAAATTCACAACCCCTTTTTATACCCGACACACTCTGTGTCGAGGGTATATTGCGTTTGTGTGGTTGTGTGTAACACATAGAACCAGTCGAGATAGATCATACAAAATATATATAGAAATGATCAGCGTCACCAAGAGATTCGATTTAGACATGTCCGTCTGTCTGTATACAGTTATCTTATCGAAGAAGTTGAGCTATCTTGAAAAAATTCGGTATGCCTGCTCAGGGCGACATGATTCAGAACAAGTTCGAGAATGGACCCGATCGGACCATTTTTAGGGGTACCTCCAGTACTAGGGTCTGTTACGAAAATCACAAAACCTGCTCTAAAATCAAAATTGTTCAACATATTTTGATGAAATTTTGATATTTGAACATGTTTTAAGTAATATAATTTCCAAAAATTTTAAAAGTGGGCGTGGCAGAAGGGCGTTTTTTCGAAGTTTGGCCCCTACACCCGAAATTCAAATGGGACTTGGACGAAATTTGGCACTTATGCTTCCTTTGTAGCCATAAACATCCTTCACAAACATTTTCTTGATCGGTCCATTATTAAGGGTACCTGCAATACTAGGGTCTGTCACAAAAATCCCAAAACGGCCTTAAAATCTGACTTTTTCGAAATATTTCAATGAAACTTAAAATTTGAGCGTATATCTAAGCCTCCGATTAGAATACATACAAATTGGAAAAGTGGGCGTGGAAAAGGGGCAGTTTTCATAAAGAAATCTATCAAAAGTCGGTATATGGGGCCCCTTATGGTCTTAAACACCTCTTGATATTAAAAATTATTTGAACATGTGTGTCTGTGTCGGGTATTTTATTGTCAGGCTCGCCTGACTATAACACCCTTATTTGTTTTAATTTTATTTTCTACTTTCCCATTTTCCTATTTTATATTTTTGTTTTTTTGGACTTTCCATTTTTATACCCGACACACTCTGTGTCGAGGGTATATTGCGTTTGTGTGGTTCTGTGTAACACCCAGAACCAGTCGATATAGACCATACAAAATATATATAGAAATGATCAGCGTCACCAGGAGATTCGATTTAGACATGTGCGTCTGTCTGTCCATCTGTATATAGTTATCTTATCGAAGGAGTTGAGCTATCTCGACAAAATTTGGTATGCGTGCTCACGGGGACATGAGTAAGAACAAGTTCGAGAATGGACCTGATCGGACCATTTTTACCGAGTGGTATTCTATTCTAGAGGGTATTCTATTGTCTACCTCGCCTGACTATAACACCCTTACTTGTTTGTTTTTTGAAAGGCAAAGAAACTCGCTTCGTCTTGGTCTTGGCTTCTTGTGTTTCGCTTTTCTCGCGTGCGTTTGTCTGTTCGTTCGTTCCTTTGTTTATTTGGAATATATTTTGTTGTGCTTCGTTATGTAGGTAAGTCGTCAATTTTCATGTAACTCGCGCATTAAATTGAACAAAGCTGTATTTTCTATCTGCAGATGCTTAAGATATTCATGCAACGTTAGCAATAATCGTTTAAGCGGGAAAGCTAGCAGGAAACTTTGTTTAGTTTTTTTTATTAATTTTTTTTTTCCTCTCCATGTTTCACAAAACTTTAAACCATTGAAAGGAGCCACGTCTACGCGAAGAAAAAGAAAAAAGCACTAAAGCCTGAAAACAAATTTCCCTTAAAATGTTCTTGTTGACTAAAAACAATAACGAAATGCCAAGCGCTCGAGGCTGACGACGAATTAAAAGTCTCATCCGATTGCTCCGAGTAGTTTTCAAATTAATTTTTAAATTTTACGGAACCAAGAAATTTCCCTTGATCCTATCAAAAATGACAAAAGCCAAATTGAAACTTCGCGTGATAGGAAACTTGGCAGAGTTTTTCCGCTTTTTTTATGCAGCTCAAACGAAGCAAAAGAGCAAAAAAAAAATTATTTAAAACATTAAAAAGATTAGGAGAAAGAGAAACAAATGATCTACAGCTTTCGTTTTGTCTTGAAGTGAAGTTTTTATATTTTAAATAATTTCAGTAAAATCACCTTTTATTGCCATTGAATTATCTGCTCTTTTGTTGCGGTGCGATTGAAAAGAAATTGGCTTGAAAAAAATTAACAACTCAGAATCAGATTGTAAGAATTTTTTTTCAAGTCAATTGAATGCCATTTCATGGTTTTAAATTTGGATTGCAAATATACAGGTATGTTGTATAAAATAGAAGCGTAGACAAGAGAATGCATCTTATTATAGTGTGCATAGTGCAAGATCCCGTCTAAATGAGAAGGTCTTCATTCTCGCCGGATTTCCTAGTTGGACTTGGTTTATTTTTAAGAAGACCACCTGAATTTCATCAGTCAACTTTTAATAATATGTAATTATTATTACCTTTTTATTTTAAAACATAATTTTGGGTTTCTTCTCCTAACTGCACTGTGAAAATTGCGTTTCAAAAAATATTTGTTTGACTACTTATAAGTTTATTAATAGAAACTACTATACGATTTTAATGGTTATTGTCTCAAAAAATTCGTCATAAATTGGGGTTTGCGGCACTGGCGTCGAAAATTAAATTTTTTGATACTACGGTCATTATTTAGCCAGTAAGGAGAAGGAACCCAAAATTCAGTTTAAAAAAAAAGGTAATAATTATTACATTATATTAAATTGTTCCTACGGCATATTTATTATAGATATAGATATAGATATAGATATAGATATAGATATAGATATAGATATAGATATAGATATAGATATAGATATAGATATAGATATAGATATAGATATAGTGGGGTAAATCTGCCTCCTGTCTAAATATGACCCCAGCTGTAACATGAGAATGAAAAGGCTTCTGACGATGTTTTCCAACCTGTAAAACACATATTACGCTGCTGATTTTTGAGCAAATTTTTCAAAATTTTTAATTCATAGGTAGGGTTGCCAGACGTACTGTTTTTGGGAGTAAATGTACTGCTTTTTGAAGCAGAGTACTGCGTTGTACTCCCAAAAAATAAATCGCAAAATGTACTGTATCTTAATTTTCGTACTTCTTTGTACTGCTTTTTAAAATCAGTAGGGCATTAAAATTAGGGGAGATTTAATTTCATTTCCCCTTGCCTGTTTTGCAGAACTCGAAATTGCCAATGAAAAATTTCGGTCTGTAACTTTTTAAAAACAGAAAATGGAGAAGATAACACGGGTCTGCAAAAATAAATTTTTTTCGCCTCCTTTTGAGTTTGAATAGTGGCTCTAGTAGATTTTGGTCTGCTGAATATTTGAAAAATATCTAAAAAATTTCATCACGTAAGGATTTCGAGAAAATCGCGTTTGAATTTTTTAGCACCATTGTTTAATTTAAACTCATTTTTCTCCAATGTGGCTTAAGCTTTTTTAAAATTTTAAAAACTTTTGTATTTTTTAAGTAACATTCTTCAATATTATATCAAAAATTATTATAAAATCTTTAAATCAATCGTGTAAAATAATGCTCAAAGTCAAAAGATTGAAAAATTTATATAAAATTTTCATTATTTTTTGAGTTTAAATAAAAATAACACAACCATTAACAGCCTCTTTTTCTATATCGATATCTTAAATAGCAGGCCAATCAATTCTGTGCAGAACATATCAAATCTCAGAACTGTAGCACAAACCTCTTTCACGATATAAAGGCTTTCCTAAAACAACTCAATTCGGATTTTCGTATACACAACAAAACATAACTTTGAATTGAAAAATCCACTTGTTTTTCGTCTCGGAAAGCAATTATGACTAGATTGATTTGAAATATTGGGCCAGAAAAAAATAAAGTTCGGAATAAAAAATTCCCGGTGAGCCATTTGACCCCCAGTCCGCCCGTGGACATGCACCACTTTCAAAGTAAACAGTGAACACAATGACCAAAAACTGTGGGCGCGGCAGTAAACATGGGGAACTATGGAAATACGCGAATTTTATTCCGAACTTTATTTTTTCCTGGCCCAATATTTCAAATCAATCTAGTCATAATTGCTTTCCGAGACGAAAAACAAGTTCAAAGTTATGTTTTGTTGTGTATACGAAAATCCGAATAGAGTTGTTTTAGGAAAGCCTTTATATCGTGAAAGAGGTTTGTGCTACAGTTCTGAGATTTGAAATGTTCTGCACAGAATTGATTGGCCTGCTATTTAAGATATCGATATAGAAAAAGAGGCTGTTAATGGTTGTGTTATTTTTATTTAAACTCAAAAAATAATGAAAATTTTATATAAATTTTTCAATCTTTTGACTTTGAGCATCATTTTACACGATTCATTTAAAGATTTTATAATAATTTTTGATATAATATTGAAGAATGTTACTTAAAAAATACAACAGTTTTTAAAATTTTAAAAAAGCTTAAGCCACATTGGAGAAAAATGAGTTTAAATTAAACAATGGTGCTAAAAAATTCAAAAGCGATTTTCTCGAAATCCTTACGTGATGGAATTTTTTTGATATTTTTCAAATATTCAGCAGTCCAAAATCTACTAGAGCCACTATTCAAACTCAAAAGGAGGATTTCATTGCCGACCAGTGTAATCGGCCTTATCGGGAATTCTAGAAGAAAAAAAATTCACACAAAATTTTTGAGTCGCCCGAAAAAATCCGCCTATTGATAAACTCACCCGGATTTCTTTTCACTTTGAAATTCGAAAATACAGTTTGGAATGCGTTGAAAAATATAAGAAATAACATTTTTTCATATGTATATAACAGGGACCGAAAATAATGACTATTTTGTGTTTTTTTACCAAAAAAATCACACACAAAGAGTACCAATGTGAAAAATATGCCAAACTTATTATCAAATGCCAGGCTTTCAGGAAATACTAGTGGTATTCAAGCAACAGTGCAAACGCAGTGTGCAATATTTGCACTTGTCAAATTGCGTACAAAAAAAGCAGTGCAAATATTGCACACTGCGATTTGCACTGTTGCTTGAATGCCACTACTATGATTTAAATTTGCACAAATTTTATTTAAAACTCAACATTCAATGATTATTTTCGAGTTTTATTTAAAATTAAAAAAAATAAAAATAACTTGTGATTTTTATTTTTGAATTCAACAATAAAGATAATTTTTTGAATTTAATTTTTTACTCGAAAAATAAAACTCATTTTCTGAGTTTTATTATAGGCTTTTTAAATATTTAAATATTCTTATTTTAAAATAAAACCCAACCGGCGTTTTCGCCGAGATGGATAGACCAATTTTTATCATATATATGTCCTTGGACAGCCTTTTAAATTTTGTTTAAACCCAGCTTTAATTTTTAAATGTACGTGAAACTGTTTCGGAAATCTTTGGGTTTAAGTGCTTGTACATTAAATATGGCCTTAAAAAGGACTTTTTGGAATTTCTTTGGTAGGGGTCCTCAAAAACTTTTTATAAAATTGGTCCGCACCACAGTATGATTTCAGCGGAAAAAATATGATATTTTGACCATCCCATTCTTATGATTTAGCGACTTAATTTAACACAGAAATATCTAAATAAAAAAATTCATTACTGTTTTTTCAAAAAACATAATTTTTTTATATAAAAAATTAGACGATGTTAGAAAATTTTTTCATTCAAAAAATCGCAAAAAATATTGTCAAATTGGATAGAATTTTTTTCGGACTAAATCCAGCATCGTTACTTTAAATGTGATATTTTATTAAAACTAAGAGTTTGATTTTTAAAAAGAACTCAAAATTTTTAAAAAGTTTATATACTTTGTCGTGCTTTGTCCTCTAGTTAATAAAAAATGAATGGGTTGAGTTTCTCCTAACAATTCATGAAAAAAGTTTTGCGTCAGCAGGGTATATTAGTTTTGTGCGAATCTTGTAACAGTTAGAACTAAGCTGTTCTTCGAAACGGCTGGACCAATCACGTCCAAATTTGCCACACAGGTATATCGGCATCCAAGTATGATCCCAAGTGCAAATGGGAGACACTCGCTTACTGCCACGCCCAAAAATTGAGATTTTTTACAACTTCCGAAGAAAAAAGTGTAAGCCAATGTTAGGACGCTGGGTATATCGAAGGCGGGCTTGACCGACCTTAGCTTTCTTACTTGTAATGTCAAAAATCGTCGCGAAAATGTTTCAATATTTCGAGAAAAACACATGGCCTATTTTTGGGGTGTTGTAAGTTTCGGTCCTTATATAAATATTTTTAATTAAATTCGCATTCATTTAATAAGAAATAAAAATTCGGTCTTGGCCATGAATATAGTTATTTTTTTTTTCTTTTCCGGTACCGGGCATCTTTGCTCATGATCTGACTTCTTTTTGTACAAATCTTTGTGTTGATTTTCTAAATGCCTTTTTAAATTCGCGATATAATTCCCGACGAAAGTTTTACTGCATATTTTGCACTCCGAAACGTTTTTTTTTTCACCGTGGTGATTGAAAAAATTTTGCGGAAAGCTATCACGTTTGCGACCCATTTTTGTGCGGTTAGGAGTGAAGAATAAGTATATCAATAGATTTTTGACATATTGCAGGAGAGAAGTGGCATGAAATAGCCAGGTTATGAAAGAACCACTTGCATTATTTCGGTAGATAAGGGTTGGATTTGATCGGCGATATAATTTTACGGTGGCAACACGGATTTCACCTCATCCACAAAAAATTGATAGTTCGCAAAAACATCCAATCAAAGTTTTTATCGCTCAAAAGTAAGTATTTTGCTTCATTTAAGTGGTTTTTTGGTATTCTGTTGGGTATAAATATAGGTACATTGATTGTACATCGTGTTTGTGCATATATTCGGCTTTGCAGCTCCGTAGAAACTGAGATGCAAAACTTTTGATAATATACATAGTTATTTTGAAGGCTATAATTTTTTTAAGAATGTGTTATGGAAGAGCCGAGTGAATGGGCATTGAAAGAGCTGGCTGTGTGAAAGGACAAAATTGAAAGAGAAACAGAGTAATGCAAAAAAATAAAAAATTATTAAGAAAATAGCTTCAAAACAGTCTATAAAAACCGAATCTTATTACTAGGGCTCGGATTTTTATGCTTTTTTAAATTTAAAGCATACTTTGCGGATCAAAAACTTTTAATAACCGGCATTTTGCGAATAAGTTGAGGGAATTTCAACCTCAAACCGCTTTTCTAATTTCAAAAAATGCACATTGAAGTTAAAAATCGATTTGAATCTGAACTTTATGTGAGTTGAACAAAATTTTTACTCCATAAAGTATGCTTTAACCCTTCTGCTATACTTCGAAATATACCACACATATATTATTATGGGTCAAATTGACCCACCCATATATGTTGACGTAATTACTCAACTTGTTTCCGTATTAATAAATTGAAAAGTTAACTGAAATTTTATTAAGAGTATTACCGTTGCATAAAGTTAGAAATGTATACAAAGAAATGTTTTTATAGCACATTTACATTTATAATATATATGTACATAAAAATGCAACTAACTTTTACTGACAATCTATACACTTTATAATGTAGTGTTCTTTGCAAACAAAGCGTTTGCAAGTCGGGCATATAGTCGAATGTTTATTTGAATTCTTAGTTCGTGGACAAAAAAAACAGCGTTGGCGTTTTCCTGATGATTCAGGGATTCCTGGCCTATTTTCACGTAAGATTGCTTCGTTAGGTTGCTGGGCCTTTTGAATTCTTTCAATCACTGTTTTGGCTGATGTGCTATGCGGTATTACCTTCCTGCGTAATATGTGCGTATTTATCATTTTGTTTCCAACTTCTTCTAAAAATAGTCTCCTTTTGTACAACTTATTGGAGTTCCATGAAGGATTGATGTGAGTCCAAATTGCGAATGCATTATACGCCGAAATATCCACCATATTTGAAAATAATGCAACTGGCCAACGTTTAGTTTGACGCTTACAAGTGTAGTTTGCAACAAGTTGATCAAGCCCGTCTACCCCAGCTTTGGTTTTGTTATAATGCAATATTATCTCCGGTTTCTTTTTATTTTCGTCATTTACCATAGCGTTGTGGTGAAGAGAGCTGAACACGACTACAAACTTGTACTTTTTAGGTACATATGATACGATAGTGACATTATCCGTAAATAAGAACTCGCTATGAAGCACGTCTTTTTTCTTCATATCTATAATTTTTGGGGGTAAAAACGTTTTATTTTTTCGAACTGTGCCAACTAAGGTTATATTTCGTCGCAGTAGCTCCAACGCTAGATTGTATGTTGTAAACAAATTATCACAAGTAATTGTGTGTCCTTTGGGCAGTGGCTCTGACAAAGAAAGAACGACGTGTTCTCCTAAACACGTGGAATACATAAACCAATATCGGATAATATATTATACATTATGGTGACTATTTGTAAAAAGCTTTACCTTGACGATTTTCTGGATGAGTGTTTCTCGCGCGTCCTAAATAAACATCCATGTTCCATGCATACTTGCTTGTTGAATCGCAAAGGGCCCAAATTTTTATGCCATATTTCGCCGGCTTTGACGGGATGTATTGTCGAAAACTGCAACGTCCGCGGAATGGTACCAGCTGCTCATCAATAGTTACATTTTCGTGTGGATGATAAAAAAGCTTCAAAGAGTGATTCCATTTATCCCAAATGGCCCTTATTGCAGCAAATTTGTCACGCTGTTTTCTTTCTGCTCTGTCCTGAGTCGAGTCAAATCGAAGGCACCTGGAAATATCCATGAATCTTGTTATGTGCTCCTGCCAAAGTCGTACTCGGAAGGTAGTGAAATGAGTGGTAATGTGAGGAGATTCTGAGCTGCCTCGTGTGCACTCGCATTCCAGCTGCTGTAGTCGTGTCGTGGGTTCATAATAAAGACCCCTCAGAATCTATGCCTTCGACTGGACCGGAGAACAAACAAAAAAATTTGCACACGCTTACTATCGATTATACTGAAACAGTACCGCGGAAGCAAGTCAGATGCTACATTACCGAACGTAGCGCTATTGAAGGTTTAAGGCTACGCCGTGCCCACCCTAGCCATGGCCCTTCAGATCTCCTAGAGCCCCAGGTTCGCCAAAATTAAATAATTAGGTTTCAGACCAGTATAAATATTTATAGCAACATCTTTAATTAGATTCTTATTCTAAATTATCAAATTATAAATTCATTCATAAAGAGGATATCCGCAAAGCTTAGTATCATTTAATTGCAAGCAAAAACAAAGGAATCATTCGACTAGGCTTAAGCTATCTACATGAGACATAGTTTTCTTTTCTTTTTTTTTTTCTTTGCACGAATTTCAAGGCAGGCGAACGAAACAAAATAGACCCAAAACAAAAACACAACTAAATTTCCAAGCGCGACTTGAATTGCTATGACTTCAGCTGCAATTGCTTCGGTTACAGATCATAGCTCATAGGCTATGAAATAAACCAAAAAAAAATTGTAAACAAAATCGACTTCGTACAATCATATAACCTAACCTGAATTATATACGCTATTGACTCATATGCCACAAAAAAAATGCAAAAAAAATTTAAGAAATATAAGAAAAATCAATTTTGTGGAACTTACATAAAATCGTAGTAGTATAGCACTTACGCACTTACTCCTTCTTTTCAGCCGGCATTAAAATCTCTTAGAAGGCCTTCGCGGAGACGATTCTGGCTGTTTAATATGTAGGTTTATATTCGCTATAAGCTGTGGGAATTAGAGACAAAAAAATTAATTGCATTTTTTTTTTTCGGGCATTCACAAAATGACAAGTAAAACTGATATTACCTCGTTAGAGCTAAACATATACCTAAACACATTAGTACAAAATAAACTCTTTTGATCTTCTCCTTTTTTTTTCTTTTTATGCTCCGTACTGCTAAGAAAACGTGGTATGGCACGAAGCTGAGGAGCGGTACACGATTGGGTTTTCTGTTATTTCAGAATTTCTCCTTTCGTCCAATTCTTTCCTGGGCGGATTCAACGCGCCAAAAATGATGCACGATCACCAATTTGCTGACCACCTTGTTCGGATGCCTAGGGATTTATGAGGTCACGTGTTAGAGGGTCAGGTCCCACATGTTCCAAAATTAGAGACTTCCGAAAAATATTATCTTGGACACTTGGCCAAGTGTCCAAGAACGCAAAACTAAATATTTCTCCAGGTCTTCGGCTCCCACGGAAGTGGATGGATCTAGATAACAACAGGCTTATAGGTCTGTCATATTTAAACATAGCGCTACCGAACTTACAGCGTGCACCAATTAGGGTTAGGGGTTTTTTTTTTTTTCTCTGCGTCACCTCTCGATCTCGAGCACTCGAAAATCTTCTCTTCTTTTTAAGGACTTATTTTTATTATTATGTCGAAAATTGTTTTTCTTTATTTTCTTAATTAGTTTTAAGTCTTTTACAAAATTTCGGTTTGTACAGTTAAGACAAACTCCACGAGTACTTTTATTTAATAATTTTTTCTTCTACTAAGCAGATCGTCTTTGACCGTCTGCAATGACAATTTCACTAAGACTATCCTGCTATAGGCAAATCATGACCTACCTCACCGTGAGTCAAGGGTAAAAAGCTTTTGCCCGAAGTCTTATACAGTCATTCAGCTATATGACTAACGAGTAATGAGAGAGAGGCTGCGTAATTAGCACGCGTACACAAAAGACAACAGGTTGCTCTAATTGGATCGTACGATTGATGACGAGAACTTAACCCTCTAATGCCGTACGCGCTCTTGGGGAGAGAACAATATTTTTTCGTTTTTTTTTTTTCTTTTGTTTTTCTTTCTTTTTTCAAACGCACAGTACAAAGCAAGTTTTATAGCAAAGCTGCATATAGTTGCTGAGCGATAAAAGTTGAAAAGGGCGGTCTAATGCGAACTTTATGTTTTTCTTTCTATTATGTCTTTCTTATGATAGACTTCGCGTTTCTTGGTCTCTTCGTCTTCGAGCACGTAGAGAGAATTTCCTTTCAAGCCAACGACAGTTGCTTTTAAAAATTTTGGTGCAAGCTTTGAACAAAACTTTTTTGCAGCATCACTCAATGTAAAATTACGTCGGTAAACTGAATCCCCGATCTGAAAAGATTTATCTGAGCTTCTAAGGTTATACCGTTTGGCTGAAGCCTCAAATGCAATCGAAATATTTTCGCGCAACTTATTCCTTAGAATATTTAAATGGTCTTCCCTTTTGATTGAGAAATCCTGAAAAGCATGCAAACTTCTAATGAGCTCATAATCTTTAGCGTGCGAGATCATCTGTTGACCAAATAAGGCAAAATAAGGACTGCAGCCGATACTTTGGTGATAAGAACTGCGCAGTGCTTCTGCTATATCGTAGATATGTTTGTCCCAACTGGTTTGGTCTTTAGAGAGAAAAGCTCGAATACCGGAAAGAATCGATCTATTTACCCTTTCACTGGCATTAGGTTGTGGGCTATAAAGAGCAGTCAAGGTATGTTGAACTCCTCGCTCTCTTAGAAAAGTTTGAAAGTGCGTGCATTTAAATTGCTTCCCATTGTCACTTAAGAGGCTTTCTGGTGCTCCGAAAGTGGGAAAAATGTAGTTTTTAAGGTAATCGACGACAACAGTTGAAGTGAACTTTTTGACTGGGTGTAGAAATGGAAATTTCGATAAATGATCCAACACTATGAACACACCTATGTTTCCATTCTTCGATCTAGGATACGGGCCAATAAAATCTACAAAAAGCTTCTGAAAAGGTCGATTTACCAAATAAGATGACTTCATAGGCGGACGCAGACAAATATTTGGAGATTTGCTTTGGTGGCATACATCACACTTAGCAACAAAATTTTTAACATCATGAGCCATGTTTGGCCAGAAAAGATTTCGCTTTAAGCGCTCAATAGTTTTTCCTACACCTCCATGAGATTGATTAGGCACTGAGTGAGCTTGCTGAATAAGGGATATGTGAAGACTAGAAGGCACCCACAGTTTCCAATTGAAAGCTTCTCTTTCCAAATCGCCATTTGGATGTTCGGTACGCTTGTAAATTTTATTTTCAACAACTTGCAAATCTGGAACTCGTTCGAGATTTTCAAGAACACTTTGTCTCAATTTTGTGTACTCATCTGAGTTGAAAGCATCAGAATTTAGATCGACTATCGGAAACACTTCTACTTCACTAATTTCTTCGCATTCTAAACGAGATAGAGTATCTGGTACGATATTTAAAGAACCACGACGATGTTGAATTTGAAATTTAAAACCTTGAAGCTTTAAAGACCAGCGGGCAAGTCTACCAGAAAGGTCGGCTTGCTTCATTAACCATTTCAAACTAGCATGGTCAGTAATGATCATGAACTCTTGACCCTCAACGTATGCTCTAAATTTTTTTAAGCTCAAAACCGCTGCCAAACATTCTTGCTCTGTCACACTATAATTCCTCTGTGCACTATTTAGTTTTTGAGAAAAATACGCAATTGGCATTTCCACACCTTCTTCATTTTTTTGTGACAAAACAGCACCGACTCCTAATCCACTAGCGTCGCATTGGATAATAAAAGGCTTGCTATAGTCAGGATTAGCAAGTACTGGGGCTGTAGAAAGAGCTTCTTTTAGTTTTTCGAAAGCAATTTGCGCTTCATCATTCCAACCGAAACTTTTTCCCTTTTTTAAAAGATTTGTCAACGGGAAACTTAACTCTGCAAAATTTCCTACAAACCTACGGTACCAGCCCGCCATTCCTAAGAACCTTCGAAGCTGTTTCACTGTGCTTGGAGTTGGAAAATTCGTAACCGCTGCTATTTTGTCAGAATCTGTTCTAAGTATCCCATTTCCTACGATGTATCCCAAGTACTTAACTTCTTTGATGCAAAATTTGGATTTTTCTACGTTAATAGTGAGTCTGGCGTTCCTAAGATACATAGCTACTTCAGTTAGCACCTTCATATGTTGGTTAAAAGTTTCGGAGACAATGAGAAGGTCGTCTAGATATACGAAAACTTCGTTTCTCAAAAGCGGTGGAATAACTCTATCCATTAAACGACATAACGCTTGTGGCGCATTGCATAGGCCAAAAGGCATAACGCAATAGCGGTACAGTGGACGATTAGGCACCGTGAAGCAAGTAAAATCTCTGGATTTTTCTGCTAGAGGAATTTGCCAAAAAGCTCTCCTTAAATCTAATGACGAAATAAACTTAGCTTTCGGCAGGCGACTTAAAATGCCCTCAATGTGTGGAAGAGGATAAGCATCCTTCACTGTCATGCTATTTACTACGCGCGAATCTAGACATAAACGATTTTTATCACCCTTTTTAACTAAAACGACTGGGCTCGACCAGGGGCTGTAAGGGGATTCTTCGATTACACCTAGTTTAAGCATCTCATCTATCTCTTTATGAATAAGTTTTTCGATTGCTGGAGAGACTGGAAAATACCTCTGTTTCACGGGTCTAGCATTTGGTTCTAACTCGATCTCGTGCTGCATTATGTGCGTTTTTCCCAAACCCTCTCTTTCGTAGCTAGGAAATAAAGTTTTAATTAATTCAAGCTTTTTTGATTCGTTTTCTAGTAAGGCGTGTAAGTTAGGATCTAAATTGTTTTCAACTTGAACAGATGAAATGATATTAGGAGCTATAGAAAATTTACTCCAAAAATCTATTCCCAAAATAACATTTTGCTTTAAGCTAGGAACTATATAAAATTTAATTAAATTGTTCTGATTTTTAAAGATTACATTTAGCTCAATCTGCCCATATACAATTTGATGCTTTCCATCGGCTGTACTTACTATTGTCGATTGTGTCTTACAATGATTTTTTTGGCTAAGATCTTTTGCGAATTCATTCCCTATACAAGAAACTTGCGCTCCACTATCTAATAAAGCAAGATGTGATTTTCCATTGATTTCAATTTTTGCATACGGCCTGAGATCATCAGATTTATTTTGTATGGAAGAAATTACGCTTGCTAATTGATTTTTTGTTAATGAAACCTTTTTCCAAAAATTTTTAATTCGACAAATTGATCGCTGTTTCTTTTTACTCAGTAAAGTATCACTAAATATTTCCCTTCTTCTTTTTAGGTAATTTTGTAAACGTTCTTCATATGGCGTGATTTTAAAAATATTTGAAGGATGCGAAAGTGGTAGATCTACATTCGTTTCAATTTTTATTAAATGTTGCCCGAGTCTTTGCGAAGGCTGGCTTTCGTACCTTCGCTCCGCTTCGGGTTTCCCTGATTGCAAATTGCACAATTTGGTTTATAAACAGAGGGAGTGCCACATCCGTAGCAAAACACGGTCCTAACTTCAATACAATCGTGATATCGGTGTCCTGTCTGTCGACAGTTCCAACAGACAGCATCCGGACGTCTGCCTATTTCTTCGACCTGTACGTCAGACAAACTAGGCAAATCTTCACTAATATTTCCTTCCTCAATTTCACTTATCTGCCTGCGTGGATTTGTTGCTATGCGACTATTACTTACAGGAATTGAAAAGTTTTTTGAAATTTCATTGGCTAGCATTTCCCCTTTCAGACAAAGCCTACGCAGCTCTGCTACTGAGTTTATTGAAACATATAAGAGTTGCTGTCGAACACGTGACCTTAAACCTCGTTGAAGTATTTCGACTAACTCATATTCAGGTAGCGGCCCATTTAAACACTCTGCCATCTTAAGAACACCATTTTTGTAATCGTCAAAGCTCTCAGACGGACCTTGTTTCCGGTTCCGCATTGCTTCTTTGACATCTGTGTCAGTGCGGTGCTCCGCAAAGTTAGTTTTCAACGCTTGACATAGACCTGGCCATGTCACTCTCTCAACGGAACGCCTATATCTCCAATAAAAGTCTCTAGCTTCGCCGACAAATAACGACTGCAGATGCTCACACAAAAGATTGAAATTTCCTCCAAGGGTGTCAATCACTTGCAATTCAATCCTATAGATGAAATTCTCAACAGACAGTTTTGAGGTGCCATCAAATTTGATGTCCCAATTATGCATTAATTGAGCAACCTTGCCAGATTGCGTAACTGAAGTATTGTTACTGAATCGGATATTATCTATTCTATTTATATTTGGACTGGAGGTATGATTACCATTTGACAGATTTGGAAAGTCGGACGGCCAACCAACATGGGATGCAGAGTTGATAGCATTAGCATGTCCTTGAGGAGCTTCGTTTAAACTCAATACGTTCAGGCGATTTAAAAATGGGGCTATTGCATTTTGTACACTCGTTTCAACTAATTGACTAACTCGACCTTCTATTTCTTCAAAAACGGATGCCTGTCTAGCCTGCAAAAGAGCGCTAACCAAAGTGCGAACTCTGTTATCGTCCATTTCGTTTCGTGGACTACTAGCTGAATTTTGTTGTTGATTAGCTGCTTGCGCAGCTAAAGAAGTAGATGGTCCATCAGATGGAGACGGAGGGTTAGTGACAGATCGAGAAGTTGAAGCTTGTGATCTTGTTTGGACTCTATCATTACTACTGGAAGATGGAATGTTAACGTCTTTTAAATTTAGCTTTGTTCTGCATTGAGGACAACTAGGATTTGTTTTGACCCAGAGAGATAAGCAATACCGATGAAATTTATGCTTGCACACAGTATTAATAAAATTTTCATTTTCTTTGAACTGCTCTCGACAAATAGAGCAAGAGTCATTACTTTGAACCACAATCAAATTTTCGTTACTGTGTCGTAACGACATTTTCGTATGAGTGTATATAAACGAAAAGAAAAAAAAATAGATAGGTAAGAAAAAAAATTATTTTATATAATATTTTGTCTAACCGTAATTAACTTTTGATTTCGAAAAAAATGTATTAAGGTGACTTCCCACGAACACAATATAGAAAAAAAATTCACTTGTGATACTTCAAAAACACTTCAAAAAAAATTATGGTCCTACTCCCTAAAATTCAATTTGGTAAACAATATTTATACGATAAATTAGCTCCGACTTTGCGACAACGACTCCGAAAAAAAATAGTAACAGGTTGGCTGATAAGTCCCCGGTCTGACACATAGATGGCGTCACTAGTATTAAATGCATATTATTTTTATATAGTGGCAACCTTCAAATGATTCGTGTCAAAATTTGACGCCTGTAAGTCAATTAGTTTGTGAGATAGAGCTTTTTTTGTGAAGCAACTTTTGTTATTGTAAAAAAAATGGAAAAAAAGGAATTTCGTGTTTTGATAAAATACTGTTTTCTGAAGGGAAAAAATACAGTGGAAGCAAAAACTTGGCTTGATAATGAGTTTTCGGACTCTTCCCCAGGAAAATCAACAATAATTGATTGGTATGCAAAATTCAAGCGTGGTGAAATGAGCACGGAGGACGGTGAACGCAGCGGACGCCCGAAAGAGGTGGTTACCGACGAAAACATCAAAAAAATTCACAAAATGATTTTGAATGACCGTAAAATGAAGTTGATCGAGATAGCAGATGCCCTAAAGATATCAAAGGAACGTGTTGGTCATATCATTCATCAATATTTGGATATGAAAAAGCTGTGTGCAAAATGGGTGCCGCGCGAGCTCACATTTGACCAAAAACAACAACGTGTTGATGATTCTGAGCGGTGTTTGCAGCTGTTAACTCGCAATACACCCGAGTGTTTGCGTCGATATGTGACAATGGATGAAACATGGCTCTATCACTACACTCCTGAGTCCAATCGACAGTCGGCTGAGTGGACAGCGATCGGTGAACCGTCTCCGAAGCGTGGAAAGACTCAAAAGTCCGCTGGCAAAGTAATGGCCTCTGTTTTTTGGGATGGGCATGGAATAATTTTTATCGATTATCTTGAGAAGGGAAAAACCATCAACAGTGACTATAATATGTCGTTATTGGAGCGTTTGAAGGTCGAAATCGCGGCAAAACGGCCCCATATGAAGAAGAAAAAAGTGTTGTTCCACCAAGACAACGCACCCTGCCACAAGTCATTGAGAACGATGGCAAAAATTTATGAATTAGGCTTCGAATTGCTTCTCCACCCACCGTAATCTCCAGCGACTTTTTCTTGTTCTCAGACCTCAAAAGGATGCTCGCAGGGAAAAAATTTGGCTGCAATGAAGAGGTGATCGCCGAAACTAAGGCCTATTTTGAGGCAAAACCGAAGGAGTACTACCAAAATGGTATCAAAAAATTGGAAGGTCGTTATAATCGTTGTATCGCTCTTGAAGGGAACTATGTTGAATAATAAAAACGAATTTTGACAAAAAAATGTGTTTTTCTTTGTTAGACCGGGGACTTATCAGCCAACCTGTTAATAACTGAGACTAAGAGCAAAAATTTATTTATAGTGATATGAAATACCTGAATGGTTACAGTGCTGTCATCAAGACGATTACTGAAAAATTCCTATACAGGTATGCGTCGTTTAGAAACAAAAAGGTAGCTGCATTTTAAAAGAAACCCCGATACTTGGTATAAGAAAAAGGCATTTAGCTGACATTCTGAAATATCCTAACTATCGTGTTTATATACTTTTAACTTAATAGAGATAAACGAACTAAACCAATTTTGCCGAAGGTCAGTTAGAAAGCATGTAGCTTATTTAACTGTATTCCGTCCCTGCATTTATTGGAATGTAAATTATAGAAGAAATTTATCAAGAACAACTACGTATTTTTTTTCTTTTTTCTCTTCTCTCAAAATAACGATAGGAACCCTATTAAATAAGTTCAACCAAGTAATTCCTCATCTGGCCTCAACGTTGGGCGCCATTCTGTTATGTGCTCCTGCCAAAGTCGTACTCGGAAGGTAGTGAAATGAGTGGTAATGTGAGGAGATTCTGAGCTGCCTCGTGTGCACTCGCATTCCAGCTGCTGTAGTCGTGTCGTGGGTTCATAATAAAGACCCCTCAGAATCTATGCCTTCGACTGGACCGGAGAACAAACAAAAAAATTTGCACACGCTTACTATCGATTATACTGAAACAGTACCGCGGAAGCAAGTCAGATGCTACATTACCGAACGTAGCGCTATTGAAGGTTTAAGGCTACGCCGTGCCCACCCTAGCCATGGCCCTTCAGATCTCCTAGAGCCCCAGGTTCGCCAAAATTAAATAATTGGGTTTCAGACCAGTATAAATATTTATAGCAACATCTTTAATTAGATTCTTATTCTAAATTATCAAATTATAAATTCATTCATAAAGAGGATATCCGCAAAGCTTAGTATCATTTAATTGCAAGCAAAAACAAAGGAATCATTCGACTAGGCTTAAGCTATCTACATGAGACATAGTTTTCTTTTCTTTTTTTTTTTCTTTGCACGAATTTCAAGGCAGGCGAACGAAACAAAATAGACCCAAAACAAAAACACAACTAAATTTCCAAGCGCGACTTGAATTGCTATGACTTCAGCTGCAATTGCTTCGGTTACAGATCATAGCTCATAGGCTATGAAATAAACCAAAAAAAAATTGTAAACAAAATCGACTTCGTACAATCATATAACCTAACCTGAATTATATACGCTATTGACTCATATGCCACAAAAAAAATGCAAAAAAAATTTAAGAAATATAAGAAAAATCATTTTTGTGGAACTTACATAAAATCGTAGTAGTATAGCACTTACGCACTTACTCCTTCTTTTCAGCCGGCATTAAAATCTCTTAGAAGGCCTTCGCGGAGACGATTCTGGCTGTTTAATATGTAGGTTTATATTCGCTATAAGCTGTGGGAATTAGAGACAAAAAAATTAATTGCATTTTTTTTTTTCGGGCATTCACAAAATGACAAGTAAAACTGATATTACCTCGTTAGAGCTAAACATATACCTAAACACATTAGTACAAAATAAACTCTTTTGATCTTCTCCTTTTTTTTTCTTTTTATGCTCCGTACTGCTAAGAAAACGTGGTATGGCACGAAGCTGAGGAGCGGTACACGATTGGGTTTTCTGTTATTTCAGAATTTCTCCTTTCGTCCAATTCTTTCCTGGGCGGATTCAACGCGCCAAAAATGATGCACGATCACCAATTTGCTGACCACCTTGTTCGGATGCCTAGGGATTTATGAGGTCACGTGTTAGAGGGTCAGGTCCCACATGTTCCAAAATTAGAGACTTCCGAAAAATATTATCTTGGACACTTGGCCAAGTGTCCAAGAACGCAAAACTAAATATTTCTCCAGGTCTTCGGCTCCCACGGAAGTGGATGGATCTAGATAACAACAGGCTTATAGGTCTGTCATATTTAAACATAGCGCTACCGAACTTACAGCGTGCACCAATTAGGGTTAGGGGTTTTTTTTTTTTTCTCTGCGTCACCTCTCGATCTCGAGCACTCGAAAATCTTCTCTTCTTTTTAAGGACTTATTTTTATTATTATGTCGAAAATTGTTTTTCTTTATTTTCTTAATTAGTTTTAAGTCTTTTACAAAATTTCGGTTTGTACAGTTAAGACAAACTCCACGAGTACTTTTATTTAATAATTTTTTCTTCTACTAAGCAGATCGTCTTTGACCGTCTGCAATGACAATTTCACTAAGACTATCCTGCTATAGGCAAATCATGACCTACCTCACCGTGAGTCAAGGGTAAAAAGCTTTTGCCCGAAGTCTTATACAGTCATTCAGCTATATGACTAACGAGTAATGAGAGAGAGGCTGCGTAATTAGCACGCGTACACAAAAGACAACAGGTTGCTCTAATTGGATCGTACGATTGATGACGAGAACTTAACCCTCTAATGCCGTACGCGCTCTTGGGGAGAGAACAATATTTTTTCGTTTTTTTTTTTTCTTTTGTTTTTCTTTCTTTTTTCAAACGCACAGTACAATCTCCCAAGACTCATTGTAGCTCGAAAAATAGGTCTTCCATTATTTTCATCCCACAAATGAAGAAGACTTTCACCATGGGACTTGTACACTCCTGCTAAGATTTGCAAGCCAAGATACGCTTCAAATTCAACCAAGTCAATACTGTTCCAAGTAATTCCAAAAATTTCCATCCCTTTGGTGTTGGTAGATTTAATAATGATGTTTTTCAGACCCGTGGTGAGAAATAAATCAAGCGTAGATTTTATGTCCGTAACCATTGATATTGCGAGCTTTGAAGGACCAGGTGCATGCGATAAAATTTGATTTCGAGGAATTTTTCCGCTTCGAGTTGGTGGCTTATCTCGCCAAAGTACGCTTTGATCTTTTGATAAGTAAGTACAAACATTACCTCCTTCTGCAGTTGGATTTGCACATAAAATACTTTCTACGCTTTCATTAGAAGATGTATCAGAACATTCCGCTTCTTCGTCAGTCATAGGTATGAAGTCTTCATCTTCCTCGCTATCATCAAAACATCATCAATTTCTGCATTCAAGATTTGATGTATCTGATCATTGTTAAGAGCCTTTTTACAAAAAAAAATAGAACAAATAAATTTGCAATAAAAAAGAGTATAACTTACTTTTTTTGACTGAGCCATTTCAAAGAAAACCGCAGTTCCGTTTGCTTTGGCGAAATAAAATCAACTGAACGATATCTGTTGGCACAAGACTTACAAAAGCTCGTAAAGCGGGGAATCCCCTTTTTACTTTTTCTATTAACACTATAGGTCTGTCCAAGTCGAATGAGCCACAGTAAGTGAAGTCGATAGTTCAGTTTTTTTTATCGATACCTCTTAGTAAAGGCTGCCATATCTTCGCGAATTTGTTTCTTGTTTTTTTTTTTTTTTTTCAATGCAACCAAAGAGACCATATAATGGTAAAATTATATTGTGTCACTTTAATATAATTTTTTATTAAACTTCACTATTGGCAACATAAAAAATTAGAAAGTTTACTTGCAATTAAATCTTTCGAACTGAAACAATAGATGGGTCAAATAGACCCAAAATATCATAAGTGTTGCAAAAACATAGATATAATTTTACTGTTAGAACAAACAATTTTTTTATTTTTTATTTTTGTCTGAAATGATGCTTTAACTATAGTTATGGAATAGAAAAAAAATCGGCTGGATTCGAATAGATTTAACCAAAAATATTAAAGATTTTTTTTTTAAAGTGGGTCATATTGACCCAAATATAGCAGAAGGGTTAAATTTATAAAAGCATAAAAATCCGAGCCCTATTTATGACCTTATCGTATTGGCTGAACTAACAACGCTTTTTCGAAGAAAGGGAAATTCTAAACCAAATAAAAATGCTGATGATAGCGCAGTTTGCGGCAAAACATATGAAAACAGTGATCAATATTGGTTTTCATGCAAAATCTGTTTTGGGTGGTCTTATGAATCCTGTCGCATTAAAGGAAAGTTAAATTTCTTTTGCAAGACATGTTTCTAATTTTAATAAAAATTAAAATATTGAACGTTGTCGAAATTGTCTTTTTTTAACAGTGCGTAATCATTATTTAGCATTATTTTCACAACTACACTTTATAGTACAGACTGCCTCTTTCATAACTTTCAGTGGCTCTTTCAATACCGAAATGTTATAAAGAGCCAAATAATATATTTTTGAAAAATGAATATTTCATCCATTTTTGTATGGTCTTTGAGATTTTTTTTGGATGCAATTAGTTAATAAATAAATAATAATATGAGAAAGAAAAAACATAATTTCTTTCATTAAAAGTATATTTTTTTGCTAACATTTAGTAAACTAACTCTTTCTTGCCACTTCTCCCGTACGGGTCTCAAGATACAAATTGCACACTCAACACAAATCAGTATGCCATGATCATTGTTAAAGTATTTATTTTTTTTTATTTTAACAATATTAACTTAAAATTAAAAATTATAAGCTAACTACAATTGTTAAAGTAGTTTAAGCACGTCCGCTTATATTTCAAACTATCCATCTTGTTGAAATCGCCCAATGAGCTTTATTTTTAAAGAATATTATAAAACTCAGAAAAGAAGTTTTATTTTTCGAGTAAAAAAATAAAATTCAAAAAATAATCTTTATTGTTGAATTCAAAAATAAAACTCAAAAGTAAGTTTTAATTTTTCTGAATTTTAAATTAAACTCGAAAACAATCATTGAATGTTGAGTTTTAAATAAATCTCATTAAAAAATCCTTAAAAGGCGAGTTATAAAATAATATAATACTTATAATGATTACGGTCCCTGGTATATAACCAAATTATTTGTCAAAGTTCAAAAAGATTTTCTTTAATTTCAAATGCACAGAATACCATATATATATATATATATATATATATATATATATATATATATGTATAATATCGGAACATCGACTTGTCCGGCGACGCTTGAGGGATGCGTTCAATCCGTTAGAGTAGCACGAATCTATGTTAGTTAAGTGAAGAGCTCTGGTTGCATATTAAAATAACAAGTTTAATGTTGGATTTGAGCGGTATTTTAAACTCAATAAGCCATCATTCCAGCATTTGCTGGATTTACTGCTAAAAGAATTAAAAAATTTGCCTTACTTGGGTCATGAAACCAAAAAATTATCTTAGTCCAATTTTTCCGCTCCAGATCGCCTCAAAAAAACAAAGTGGAAAAAAATTTGATTCGACACATAAGATTTCCCCCCGAAAATGTGTTGTCGATAGACGGCCTGCCGATAGGTGAAAAGCGGAGAGTCGAAAAATTCGGGCGGAATTAGAATTCCCGAAAAGGCTGCATAGGTATGTTCCCGTACAACAAGAAACTGTGCAAAACAGCCCAATTTTACCGAAAAATGTTCTCGTACTAAGCTGTTGTCCAAATGAGAGAGATTTTGACAGAGTACTTGTCGTCTTCTTCTGTCAAAATCTCTCATTAACACAGTCGTGTAGTTCGGGAACAGTTTTCGGTAAAAGTGGGCTGTTTTGCACTGTTTCATGCAGGACGACCACAGTCAATTGAAAATGACAGAGGCGTAAAAAATGTCAGTTTTATAGTGGGCGAGGCTTAAAAAAAAAAAATCTAGAATGAGTTTAGTTTAATTTTGCTATGAAAGCTGTTATTTTTGTTATTTATTTGTAAAATAAAACTGTATTTTGTGCAACAAAAATGTACTTCTGTGGCCGCGGATTCCGAGTAAATTAAAACACGACCTTTTCTTCTCAGTATCAAATTTATTCTGACGCTCTCTTGCGTCTTTTGTTTTATCGTTCCTGTCAATTTTTTTTAGGGGCACTTACACAGACAATTCCTTCGTTAAGAGGTGTTTACATAAGTTAAGTGATCAACCCCTAGTTTACATTAGGTTTAGTGCAGTCTTATTTTCTAAGTGATAATAAATAATGGTAAGTATAATAAATATATACTATAATGAGAGTAATAAATAAGGAGGATATTATGGCAGGCATATACACAATAAACTACAATATTATGGCGGGCATATACACATTATACTAAAATTCGGCCATTCTGAGCATGGTAGATCCCCTGATCTCTGATTATCTTTTTCGACCTCTGAACCATGGTTCAATGTTTCCTACTGCCCAAACGCCTTTGTATGCACTTCTTGATTGTTGGAAGCAATCCACGTCTTCCACTACGTACTTGTCGTTTCTTAGGACTTTGGTTATTTTTACGGTCCTTTGAACTTGGGAATTAATTTTTTAGAAACGCCGACGTGGCTGTCAATATTTTTTATCATTATGTAGTCTCCTTCCTTATATTTTTTCGGTGGCAATCGATTTCTGTTAAAATTCTCTTCATTTTGTTCTTGGGACCTTTTTTGACTTTCTTCAGCTTTTTCCCTTGCTTTAAAAACATTTCTTTATTCGGTGCCTAGCTCTTTTTTAATGAAATTTTCTTTGAGTTCGTCTTTCACTTTTCCTTTTTGCTGAATGCCAAAAAGTAAAATGCTTGGATGATTTTTGACTGTCCTATGAATAGTATTATTGAGGGCGAATTCTACGTTCTCGACAACGGTATCCCAGTGTTGGTTTTTTTCTGTGTCATAAAGTTTGGCGATCATTGGACCGAGGTTTCTATCGACCCTCTCTACTTGGCCGTTAGCCTGTGGTGACCCGGTTGCAATTTTAACATGGTTAATGTTATGCTCGTCTACAAATTCTTTGAAAGTGCTTGACGTGAAACAGCTACCTCCGTCAGATATTATAAATTTAGGACGACTGTATGGACGGATATAGTCTTTTAAAGCTTTAATGACGTCACTTGTAATAGTTGATTTTGTAGTGTACAGACGGACAAATTTTGAAACAGCATCCATTACTACAAAAATGTGTTTTTTGCCTTTTGCGGAATGGTCAACTGAACCGTAATGGTCTATATGAATTGTTTCAAAAGGAGTATTTCTTTTTGGTATACTATGTAAGAATCCTTCTGATCGACCTTGTTTGGAAGAAAATGATATGCACTTGAGACAGTTGATTATGTGTTCAATGATTTAAGAACGTAGATTAGGAAACCAGTAGGACTTTAAAATGAGATTAGACGTTTTATCAACCCCGCAGTGGTCCATTTCGTCATGATATTTATATATAACATGACTTTGCATGTTTTCCGGGACATAAAACAAAATGGCTTCGTTACTTTTCCTATAAACTTACCGTTTCTCATTTCGTATAATTTGTGTTCTGTTTTCTCTGACGTACATTTTAGTTTGCGAATTTTCTCATCTCTTCCTTGGCAGATTATAAGATTTTCTTCAAAAGAGTTTGTGTCTAGAATCATTTTATTTGACACCTGCTTAAGGCGTCTACGTGCTGCATACGGTTTCCTGATCTGTACTCTAGGATGTAATCGAAATTTTGCAACTCCAACGCCCAACGGGCGATTCTGGGGTTAAGCTCCTTTTTGTTTAGTGTTAGTGTAAGGGAATTGCAAGATGTCGCAATTTTATTTATTTATTTACAAAATGTTGGACTTAAAATAAATTTTAATCCTACATTAAAGAAAAACAAGTAAGAAAGCTAAAGTCGGTCAAGCCCGACTTTGAAATACCCAGCGTCCCGACATTATGAGCGCACTATGTTTTGCTTCTCTATTTGTGGGCGTGGCAGTGGGCGGCCACATAAAATTTTTTCCTACACCTTTCATTCGCCTTGGTGAACCTATGTTGCGAATTTGAAGCTTCTACGCCTTTTACTTCGGAAGTTACGAAAAATCTTCATTTGTGGGCGTGGCAGTGGGCGGGCCACATAAAATTTTTTCCTACACCTTTCATTCGCCTTGGTGAACCTATGTTGCGAATTTGAAGCTTCTACGCCTTTTACTTCGGAAGTTACGAAAAATCTTTATTTGTGGGCGTGGCAGTGGGCGGGCCACAAAAAATTTTTTCCTACGCCTTTCGTTCGCCTTGGTGAACCTATGTTGCGAATTCAAAGCTTTTACGCCTTTTACTTCGGAAGTTACGAAAAATCTTCATTTGGGGGCGTGGCAGTGGGCGGGCCACAAAAAATTTTTTCCTACACCTTTTATTCGCCTTGGTCAACCTATGTTGCAAATTTGAAGCTTCTACGCCTTTTACTTCGCAATTTATGAAAATTCTCTATTTGTGGGCGTGGCAGTGGGCGCGCTACATAAATTTTTGTTCCTACGCCTTTCATTTGCCTTGGTCAACCTATGCAGCGAATTTGAAGCTTCTACGCCTTTTACTTCACAAGTAACGATAAGCCCTTATTTTTGGGCTTATTTGTGGGCGTGGCTCGAGGAGGGCGGCGTCCATTTTTTGCCAGGAAATGTCACTTTTCGTAGTTTACCAGCACACCAAATATCAATGGAATGTGTTGAGTGGTTCGCAAGTTACAAGCATTATACTGAAAACACAATAAATTCATTTGTGTGCGTGGCAGTGGGCGGATGTCTCCCATTTTTACTTAGGATCATACTCGGACCCCGATATACATGTGTGCCAAATTTCGACTTCATTGGTTCAGCCGTTTCGGAAGAGATCCGACCACGGACGGACGGACAGACGGACAGACGGTCAGACGGACAGACGGTCGGACGGACAGACGGACAGACGGACATGTCTAAATCGGTTCAGTTTTTGATCCTGATCATTTCTATATATATTTTTCTATATCTCCGGAGCTTAATTCTCCCTGTTACAAGATTTGCACAAAACTAATATACCCCGCTTACGCTGGGTATAAAAAGGCACTAGCATAACAAATACTTTCGGCCCGTCGCAATTTTAAATGGCCTTCCTTGAAGGTAAACCTGTTCTTTTAGAAAAATAAAAGACCGGGTGAAGTTTCCCGTCGTATTTCCTTTGAAGAAGTATCGCGCCATAACCAACAGAACTTGCGTCACAGTGGAGTTCATATGATCTTTCGGATCGTAAAGGGCGAGCACTGGCGTCTCTGTCATTTTTTGTTTTAAAATCTCAAAGCATTTTATTTATTTTTCACCACACGATAATTTTATATATTTTTTAGTAAGGTCATGTAATGGCTTTGCTATTATTAAAAAGTCTTGAATGAACTTTCGAAAATAAGAACATAGACCTAGGAAACTTTGTACTGCGTGTATATTCGTGGGGACTGGAAAGTCTTGGATCGCCTTTAGTCCTTTTTTATCTGCTTTGATTCCATGACCTGTGATTACGTATCCTAAATATTTAACGGAAGATTGTAAAAAATCACACTTGTCGCTTCGTAACTGTAGTTTATTTTTCACTAGTCGTTGGAAAACTTCTTAAAGTATTTCTAGATGTTCTCCAATATCATTTGTGGCAATCATCATGTCGTCTAGATAAACTATTACATCTCCTTTTCTAATCATGTCGGCGAAAACTTTGTTAACGAATCTTTGGAAAATCGACGGAGCATTTTTAAGCCCAAAAGGCATTCTCAAGAATTCGAATTGTCCTAGACGCAGTGCTCGGGCTTCTACCACTTTAGTGGTAGATCTACCACTTTCTACCACTTCTACCACGCTAGGTCTAAATCTACCACCTTTTTTTTTTACTCATTTATGCGTTTATTTTATTTATTTTATGATCATTTAGAATAATTGAGAACATAAAAAATGTGGTTCAATGTAATGTATTATTGAAAAATATGTTGGCAGCTTCAAATTGTCAAGAATGTTGTCAAGAATGGTCAGAGCCGGATTAAGGTTTCCGGGGGCCCGGGGGCCAGAGAATGGTGGTGGCCCCTCTGTTAATTGAAAGATATAGGATGAAATTTCACACAATAGCAGAAAATTTGTTTGTAGAAAGGTTATCAATTATAAGAATGAAAATATTTTTCAACGTTCACATTTTGTTTATTTAACAGTTTTCATAAAATATTTTTTTTTATTCAGCGTCTTTTCAACCCATATAAACTTTTCTCGATTTTATCCTAGCGAATTCTTCAATGAGATTTTCAAACGATAATTTTTTTAATATGTCGCTTTCGATACTCAAAATCATCAAACTAGTCAAACGTTCCCGTCCCATGCTCGTCCGTAATCTGTTTTTGATAATTTTCATTTTCGAAAACGATCTTTCTCCACTGCAATTTGTCAGCATCATGGACAAGTAAATGCGAAGTACTATCTCCGCATTAACAAAGGTTGAGCGTAAATCGTTCTCGATGATTATACGGTAGAGAAATGTCTCAATTGATTCATCTTCAAGATGTTTATACAACTCTGATAACTTGGCAAGTTGAAGCAATTCGAAAGATAGAGTTGATTCTAAATCCTCTGGATAGACTTCGATGAGATTTTTCGTTGCGGCATCCAACTCTTCAGGTGTTATTGTCGGGAGCTTACTCAAAAAACCAAATCTTTCATAAACAACTTCATACGCTGCGATGCGTTGTGACAGCGACATAAGTGTGGAATCTACAACTGTGAGAAAGGCTTCAGTGCGAAATTTATCTCTTGGTGACAGCTGCACCGAAATAGTTTTTCCATAGTCAAGTGGCTGCAGTCGAACATTTGGTTTCTTGATTCTTGAACTTGTATGAAATTGCTCATTTTTTGACAATCTTTTCCCTTCATTCTCGTAGACTTCAAAAGAATTTCTCTTTGATTCAGAGAAAGATTTCAAAGACTTCAGCGATTTTACAGCACTGCTGAGTACGACCGTAGGACTTTGCAAATATTTGCTTGTGGCATTGAATCTTTCAAGGATATACGCATGTGTAAATAGCAGTTTCGAGACGACCCATGTATCGAAGAAGTCCGAGAGCTTCACTTTTGGCAATGTCTTTTTGCTCCTCGTCAATGCTGACTTCAGTCAAAGCTTCTTGAACTGGATGATAACCATAATAAAGTGCTTTGACTGCTTCATAATTGCATGACCAGCGAGGTTTGCTCAAGCCCTTCAAGGTGTAAACCTGATAGGTCGTTTTCGAAGTTGCTAACTTTTCATTCAGCTTTTGGAATCGAGCAGTGGATGAAGTAAAAAAAACGAAAAGCTGCTCTATGAACCCAAAAAAATCGGCAGCAGCAGGGCATGCACTTACAGCTGTTTTTCCAACCAAATTCAAAGAATGTGCACAGCATGGTACAAAAATAGCGTAAGGATTCAGTTCTAGTATTCGAGCTTGGATACCTTGATATTTTCCAGACATATTGGGGGCATTATCATAAGATTGGTTTCGGCAGTTTGCAATTTCTATCCCCAAGTCTTCTAAAAACTTGACAAGCGCGGCTGCTATCAGCTTACCAGTATGCAGAAAATATTTCGGAATATTTCGCTGAAAAATTGGCAACAGTTTTTTTGCGGTTAGTTCAAAAATAGCAGTTTTATTCTCGAATAAGAAGTGTAGTTTTCTTAAAAAATGTTTCTGTCTCAGAAATTCGTATGATAAGAAAGGTTACTAATAGAAAAACAAGTAAGAAAGCTAAAGTCGGTCAAGCCCGACTTTGAAATACCCAGCGTCCCGACATTATGAGCGCACTATGTTTTGCTTCTCTATTTGTGGGCGTGGCAGTGGGAGGGCAACATAAATTATTTCCCTACACCTTTCATTCCCCTTGGTGAACCTATGTTGCGAATTTGAAGCTTCTACGCCTTTTACTTCGGAAGTTACGAAAAATCTTCATTTGTGGGAGTGGCAGTGGGCGGGCCGCATAAAATTTTTTCCTACACCTTTCATTCGCCTTCGTGAACCTATGTTGCGAATTTGAAGCTTCTACGCCTTTTACTTCGGAAGTAACGAAAAATCTTCATTTGTGGGCGTGGCAGTGGGCGGGCCATAAAAAAAATTTTCCTACACCTTTCATTCGCCTTGGTGAACCTATGTTGCGAATTTGAAGCTTCTACGCATTTTACTTCGGAAGTTACGAAAATTCTCTATTTGTGGGCGTGGAAGTGGGCGGGCTACATAAATTTTTGTTCCTACACCTTTCATTTGCCTTGGTCAACCTATGCTGCGAATTTGAAGCTTCTACGCCTTTTACTTCACAAGTTACGATAAGCTCTTATTTTTGGGCTTATTTGTGGGCGTGGCTCGAGGAGGGCGGCGTCCATTTTTTGCTAGGGTATGTCCCTTTTCGTAGTTTACCAGTACACCAAATATCATTGGAATGTGTTGAGTGGTTCGCAAGTTACAAGCACTTTACTGAAAACACATTATATTCATTTGTGGGCGTGGCAGTGGGCGGATGTCTCCCATTTTTACTTAGGATCATACTCGGATCCCGAAATACCTGTGTGCCAAATTTCGACTTGATTGGTCCAGCCGTTTCGGAGGAGATCCGACCACGGACGGACGGACAGACGGACAGACGGACAGACGGACGGACGGACGGACGGACGGACGGACAGACGGACAGACGGACAGACGGACATGTCTAAATCGATTCAGTTTTTGATCCTGATCATTTCTATATATATTTTTCTATATCTCCGGAGCTTAATTCTCCCTGTTACAAGATTTGCACAAAACTAATATACCCCGCTTACGCTGGGTATAAAAATACAAGTTGTTTGTCAGAGACATGATATTTGAGTTTCACTTGCTCGCACAGAATTTCGGAAAACCTCACCAACAGTTGAAAACAAATTCTGGTAGGTATATGTTCACAAGTAGTGGACCATTATTCCCAGATCAGGGGAATTCTTTTTTCTCTGCTCGGTGAGGACAAATGGAACATAAATTTTTTTTTATCTTTTTGCGCACGACCACAGAACATGTAATTCAAATTCGGTTAAAAATGTACGGAAAAAATTCCACTCGATTTTTTGCTAACCGCAAGAATGCATTTTTCTCCGCTGTCCAACTTCAAAATCTGCTAGATCTAGCCGAAAATCTGCTGATCAGGCATCACTGCTTTTTATAATGATCCTTCAGACTTATTTCGTTATACTTGTTTCCACCACATACATATAGCAATTTCACCACATAGAATACTTATGGCCTTATTGGAATTTTTCAAATATAGAAATATTGGAAGTAATAAAGAATTTATGAAGAGTTGAAAATTGCTTCGACGTATTGTCTCAGTAAGGGCGAAAGGGTTAAAATAAATCGTCATAAAATCACTTACTCCGCAACACAAATCCGCTGCTCCACGAAAAAGCGGTCAAGTGCGAGTCTGAGTAGAGCGAATATTATAAAATAAAATTTACTATGTAGCATATTTTCAGTAAACGACAGATTGATTGTTAGCAAAAGAACGTTTTGTGATTGATAAAAGGGTTTTTCAATTCTTAAGTCCACTGAATAACCGTATAAACAAGTGAAAATTTTAAGAGAGTAGTTACTGAATATCTTGAAAACTATAATATTTAAATAAAAAAAATTAATTCGATCACTGCTGGTGGGGGCCCCCACGTGGTGGAGGCCCGGTGCCACTGGCACCCCTATCCCCCCCATAATCCGGCCCTGAGAATGGTAGTTTTGGCGCTTTACGACATCCTCTACACGATCAGATGTTATATACTGTATTACCTTTAAAAATTTTCAAGTCCGAGCACTGCCTAGAGGTGTAGTAAAAAATGTAAATTTTATAGAATCTGGGTGCATAAAGACGTGGCAAAACCCATTTTTGAGGTCTAACTTCGTAAATAATTTTTTATTCTTTAGCCGATCTAATAATTCTTCTATCAAAGGTATAGGGTAATTATCTTTGGAAGTCATTTTGTTTAACGTCCTGAAATCTATGCACAACCTGTATTAATTTGTTTTCTTTTTGACTAATACTATTGGTGAAACAAATTCCGAATCACTGGGTCTAATGAAGCCTTTAGCCAAGTAATCATGAATTATTTTTTGTACTTCGAATTTTTCCGCGTAAGAAAGTCTTCTAGGTGGGCAGTTGAATGGTTTCAAATTATCTAAATTAAGTTTCAGTTCACATTTTACCAAGGGCTCAGACGGTCTTTCTGGTAAATCATAATATTTTTTAAAAATTTCGTAAAATTCTTGCGAGTCGCGGAAAGGTGTTTGCTCGCCAAGGCTAATTTTTTTTTTTTTTGTTATTGGAATTTCCAGGGACTGAAAATAACAGTTTCAATGTCTTTGAAAATTTTAAAAAGCAAGGACAAAAAATTGTCGCACAGAAATCTTTTCGATGTCATTGTGATCCTCAGGACATTCTCTATACGAATCCGGGATGCATTTTATTTTCCTAACGTTTTTAGAAAAAGTCCAATATTAACTGGTAAATACTGACTTTTCAGTTTCTAGAATCCAAAAATACATCTGTGGTCTTATGGAAAAGTAGCTTAAGTCGACTTAAGCTTAAAATGAGTTATTAATACCACTGAATTCCATTCAAAGAGACGCATCATTAGGTAAAACCCTTGTCTCCGTAACATTATTCTCGGAAAAGTGGTTAACACAGAAACGTCCAATGATTATCGAATTATGTATTTTTGGATTCATGAGACCTATTGGAAAATGAGACCTATCAATTGGTATCAAATATATTTAAATTGGAGCAATGCTTTATTTGTTATTTGGCAAAGCCTTTTATTTTTGCCAAAAAAAAATATTTGGCCCAGTGTAACTGTTATTGTTTGACTGAAAAAATAAAAGTTAATATTTTACAGTAATATTTTTTCAAATAAAATACAAGTCAAAAAATAACTTTTTTTTTGTTACATTTACTATAAAAGTCATAACTGGTTCGGTCCCTGGGATTTTCAAAATCGATTGCAAGAATTTCTTTTTCAAAATTGTCATAAACATTTTCTAAACATTTTCTTAAATTATTGAAGTTATTGATATTATTACATTCTTTTTTTTTTTGATTTCAATTTCTTTAGATATTGGATTTATTTCTGTATTTTGTTTTCTTTTTTCGCTATAATTTTTTTTTTTCAGGTTAGTATACCAATTTAAAGTTTGCTTTATTCATAAAGTTTTTTCCAAGAATTGCCTCATAACTCATGGTTTCATTTGCAACAACAAAAAGCTAGATGTCAACGTTTTTATTCTTAAGGAAAATAGTTACTGTTATTAAACCAAAAACTTGTAATTCACTTTTATTTAATCCAAAATAAGGTACAAAACTCTGGTATTTTGTTATAGGAATTTAAACGGAACGCAATTTTCCTTTAAAAAACTTACCGGACTCCCTGAGTCTATGAGGCATTCTATTTTAAAAATAAAATTTGAATTTACTTCTTTGAGCTTGAAAATTTTAACAAAATCAGCTTTTTAACTTACAATTATACCCTTATGTTGATTACATTCCGCAGACGAAACAAGCACCTACCTCTCTTTTTGGCTTGCGGCATTCAGATGCATGGTGTCCACGTGAATTACAATTGTAACACCTTGGATGTTCTCCGTTGTTGTTTTTCGTTGCGTTGTTCGGAAGTTGTATTTTTGAAAATGCTTGAAGAAGTTGAGACTCTGATGTGAAGCACTGTAAACGCGCGTGCATTTGAAGTTGAACATTGGGAATGCCTTCGATGACACAATCAATTAGTTCCTCGGTGTCAATATTAAGTTTGTGTGACGCCATTATTTAGTCGGTGTAATACACGGCGAAGGATTCAGTTGGTTGCCACTTTCGACCTTCAAATTTTTTGCGTAGAGTTAATTGGCTTTCCTAGCATCCAAATTATTTGGTCATTTCTTCAAGAAGTTTGTCCACAGTTTTCGAAGTGAAATTAGGTTTTGAAAAAAGCCACGATTGCGCTAGACTTGTCAATTTGTTCACCAATAGAACCCGTAGTAAGCTGTTTTCCAGTTAAAAGTTGTTGCGAACCCCAGAAAATTGTTCTGCCCATATCTCATAATTATCGCCGCCATCAAAGCTCGGTAGAAAATCTTTTGCCAGATCGAAATTACGACTGTTGTCATTCGAACGGTATTTCAAGGAATGATTCATGGTTGTAGTCGAAACTCTCATTTCCTTTTTAAGAATTTCCATTTCTTATTCCAGTAGCTGTTTCTCTCGTTGAACAATTTCGTTTTCCTTTTTCAAAAATTTATTTGTGTTGGAATTACACTCATTGTTTTCGTTGCATTTCGCATTCAAATTATTGTGGTCACTCGTTTGATCGTTTCGTTTTTCACTCATTTGTGTATTTCCATCGTTTAATGGTTCCTTTTCACTCATTGGTTTTTCTATTTCAATCATTTATGTTTCTGGTCCACTCATTTGCTTGTTCTCATCATTTGCATTGAAATCGCCTTCCTCTTTATCCTTTTCTTTCTGTTTTCCATTTTCTCCTTTGCTGTTAATATCGCTCATTTGTAGCAGTAGTTCCTTCATCTGTTGTGAAATCGCGTTATCGCGCTCTCCTTGCTGTTCTTTTTCTTTTTCGTTGTCTGCGTCGTTGGATTTCTTTGAAAACCGTTACCATCGTCGATTTTCACAAAATTTTGGACGCCGGCTATACCATTGCGCTGCTCTAACGGGACCGAATTCAGACGCGTTACCAAAGTATTTTTGTTGCCGTTTGTTGGAAGCCCCAAATATGACAGCCAGTCTTTTAATTGGGACACAGTATACATAGAGGTCTGCGTTGATCTCGTTCTCCAATTTTCTAACTATAACTTCGTTTTACAAGGAAAAATTGTTTTTCCTTTTCTCTTTTTTTTAAATGTTTTATTTAGTTTAAAGCGTGAATAAAAGCGATCGCGTTTTTTCTTTTTTAATTAGAAAGAATTGTCGATCTCTTTTAAGGGGCACTTACACAGACAATTCCTTCATTAAGAGGTGTTTACATAAGTTAAGTGATCAACCCCTAGTTTACATTAGGTTTAGTGCAGTCTTATTTTCTAAGTGATAATAAATAATGGTAAGTATAATAAATATATACTATAATGAGAGTAATAAATAAGGAGGATATTATGGCAGGCATATACACAATATACAACAATATTATGGCAGGCATATACACATTATACTACACTTCTTTTTTCCGAAATGTAGTGCTTTTTTGGAAAAGAATTAAAATGTACTGCTTTAGCACTTTCAGGATCTGGTAACCCTATTCATAGGTAAAATTAAATATTAAGAAATTTAAAATTTGTATCTAAAAATTATATCTTTTGGGCAATTCCATTTGTTGGTACGTTACACTTTTTTTAATTTTGGGCACATAACTTCTTAAGTTTTTTAAACACGATGTCGAGCTTTTCCAGTAAATAAAGATAGGCATGAGTTCTAGAAAATACAATATTTAATTTTGAAAAAAGTCCATGGGGCATCCTGGTAATGCTGCTTAAAAGGCGTTGGTACGTTACAAATTTTTCTAGCTGTTTTGAGAGAGCGGCAGATATTGTGAAAACTCTGCTCTCCTACTGAATGTAGTTTTACAAAATTTTTATGAATTATGTAAAAAAGGTTACTTTCGATGCTTTGCATTAAAAAACCCAAGAAATATGTGTTGATAAATTTTAAAAACTATTATACGCCTGTTGGTACGTTACGTTGGTATGTTACATAAAAATTTTTGTAATCGAACTGTCATAGAGATATCAAAGAAAAAAAAAATTTACAAAAGATTTGACCTAAATCTATAAAATTAACCTTCTGAATAGTATAGAAGCTTTTTATGCCCGGCAGACTTTGTGTGCCGTGAATACTATATTTTTGCAACTGTTTGAAACACCCAGGTGTTTCATCAAATGAGTGTACCTCCTGCTCATCAAGTAAAAAAATTAGGCGTGATCGTTTATGCTTTAAAACTGTGTATGTCCAAATCAGGGTTGAATCGACGGTGGCTATATCGGGTTTGCACCCCCCTTTGGGAAATTTTGATGGTTTGGATGGTTTGTGCATATCAAAAACTTCTATCCAACAAATATAAAAAATCAGGTGTGTGATTGGATTCCCGGGAATTCATTTCCCCGGGAAATTGAAATAAATACTCGGGAATTTAAATATGTTCGAAATTTTTTAATTCGAAAATTTTATCGTATAGCCGCTCTTTTGTTTTTGACAATGTCATTTCTTTCAAAATTTCCATACATTCTTCAAAATATTGGAGGAACGAAATTCCCTTTCCCCAAAATTTGGGGAAAGGGAATCCAATCACATGCCCGAATAAAAAATGTACATACTAATTTTCAAGTTACATAGATCTTAGCACATTTGAAACTGCGACCGGTACCTTGTCAGGCTAACAATCATGAAAGCGTTGGTACGTTACAGCTTTTTAATGCTATTTAAAATTAAAAATAACCCACAAATTAAATTTTCTTAACGGTATTCTTTGAACAATTTCGAATACTTAGAAGAAAAAATAAAGAGCATTTATTTCATCGACATACTTTACTTTGACACTAACTTTGTTGCATTTAGCGTTGGTATGTTACACAAACTTTGCGGCCAAATGCAACACTGCCTGCGTCGCTTAAACTTATACTTTTCGTACTTTTGCCAGCTTAATCTAAAGCTCTTGATTGTTAACCATAATTGGGCTTAGTTATATATAAAAAAATATATACATGTTTTATTTGCTGACCTTGGGAAAATTTTCGACGTTTGACATTTTTCTTCGAATAATTTAAGCTTTTCACAAAACACGCGTGTCCACTTGCGAAAAAAGGATGCACTATATGAATTTAACAGCAACGTATAGATTACGTATCTGTTCAACTATTATTGATATTTTTTTCCAACTTTAATCGAAAAAAATTTTTTTTTCTTCTCATCGATTTCTGTGGAATTGCCCTTTATGTTTTAGAAAAAAAACGGTCATTTATCCTGATAAAGATTTTACTCATAATATTGAAGGTGTATGATAATAGTGATAAGCGGTTATACAGGATAAATGAAAACTTAAAAAAAAAATATAAGGTCTCTTAGAAAATCGATTCTTGTACAAAGTCAATCGTGTGGAAAAATTTTACCACACGATTTTCATACTAATTCAAAAAACCTTAATTTCCAAACACCGAATTTTCAAGCGTTATTAATCTATTTTCTTTGCAAGTTTGGAAACAAACTTCGTTTTCTGCATCTTTTACGTTTATTTAAAAATCGAATTAAATTAAAACTTTTGTATCAAATGACAAATATTTGCAACGGTTTTGCATTTGCCTACTAGATCAACAGTTGTATTTCGCGTAAGACAAGTCGAAAACAATTATTTCATAAGGTTTTTTGCGTGCATATTAGTGCATATACGTCCATATTCCTGCATATTTTTGCATATTGGAAGTATGCAAGAACATGCAAGAATATGCATTTATGAAAAATGAAATAGGGCTCATTTGCAATATTTTCTTATGAAACGAATTTGTGTGCAAACAAAATTTAAATCCGATCATCCGTTAAAGATATGCATTTGCATATTATCCGCTGTCTAATTATCATACACCTTCAATATTATGAGTAAAATCGTAATCAGGATAAAATACCGTTTTTTTTTTTCTAAAACATAAAAGTAATAAGTTATAATTTTAGATACAAATTTTAAATATCTAAATTTTTAATTTTACCTATGAATTGAAAATTTGGAAAAATTTGCTCAAAAATCAGCAGCGTAATATGTGTTTTACTGGTTGGAAAAAAATGGTCAAAAGTCTTTTAATTTTCATGTTACAGCTGGGGTCAAACCCAAAATCTAACATTGCGAGAGCCCGATGTGAGAGCGCGAGACGAGACACACACAACCCAGCAAGGCACGATACCTGATTGCACTCACACATTTACAGTATATCATGCTACCCCTGCAAGCCGGATACGAGTATTAATCTAGGTTACTCACTAGTTTTATACTCGGATTCTTTTAGTCACACGCAAATGGGCGAATAAAGATTTATACTTGTTTATCTTGTGTACGTGTACCAGCTGTCGCACTCTGTTGAATAAAATCATTAGCATGTGTGAGTGTAGCACGATAGTTCGTGAGTGTATAGTGCAAACAAGTATCGTGCCTTACAGGGTACACTCACACATGCTAATGATTTTGTCGAAAGAGTGTGAGAGCTGCTATTCGTATACAAGATAAAAAAGTATAAATCTATATTCGCCCATTTACGTGTGAGGGAAAGAATACGTGTATAAAACTAGTGAGTAACCTAGATTAATACGCGTATCTGGCTTGCTGGAATATTTCAATACATTCAATCATATGGTTCAAGCTCCAATGTATCGCACTGCGAGACCTCGTAGCGAGAAAATTTTGGAAAATTGAACATTTCTCGTTGCGAGGCAATTTGACAGGTTATTGATAAAGCTATTTTCTGAGAACTCGCTATTGGGTACTCGTTTAAGCTATTAAAACAAAAGCTGTTCACTGTTCCGTGAAAAGGAGCTTTTAAAATGTTTCGCGAGCTTAGGTTCACTTTGAAAATTTTTGAAAATTGTGAATTAAAATTTAAACTCAATTGATAACGTATAATTTTTATGAGTACACGGTACTCGTTTGATTGGTACTTGGTTCAAATATTGCATTACTAGAAGCGAAATTATGCTATCATCTGCGTGACGCAAAACTCTCATCGGAGATTGAAATGCGTCACGCAAACCATATTTGTGACGTCGCGCACTCGCGCATCGGGCTCTCGCAATATTGGTTTTGGTCTTCATTTTTAGACACGAGTCAGATTTACCCCACTTTTCCCTATATATTTTTTTACTCATTTCATACTTATATTTCTGAGCACTCCGAATATGTTTGCTGGGATTGAAAAAACGATTTTAATTCATCCCTTTATGAAAACTCAATTTAGCCATTCCCTTCTTTTACTTCGTTTATACGTCAAATATTTGCAATTAAAAATAAACTGCAATCAGTGAAATCACGGTTTATACGGCAGTTTTTTCTGAACAAATTTAACGTTTCAGTGCTGCCTGCTTCAAAATATAGCATAACATGGTAGCACTTATAGAAAACATGTGGCTTTGAGGTTATTAGAAAAGTGTTGAAATGGTGGACATCCAATTGCAGCGACTGTTTTCGGTTTTTATTTTTAAATTTTTCGTTTGTATTATCACTTTTATTTCAGCAATTTAACGTATATTAGCGCTGCCAGATCGCCAAAAACAGTAAAATTGTTGAAAAACAGTGGTAGCACCTATATGCTTATTGTGTTAGGATACAGGGTGCAAAGCGCTCAGACTGTGTCGAGCGTATCACGGCACCATTATTCCTACTGCTGAGATATAGGGTACCAAGCGCTCTCACAGAGTCGAGCGTATAATCATCCCTATATTCCCTTTTGCAAAAATGAATAAACAAAGGACAAAAGTTTATTCCTTATTTTTATTGAATAACACAGGCCTGCAAAATTGAAATTTTATTCTCCCCTTTTGAGTTGCAGCAGTGATTCTATTAGATTTTTGTGTGCTGAAAAATTGAAAATTTTCAAAAAAATTCCATCACGTCAGAATTTCGAGAAAATTGCGTAATGCTATGTTCTCACTAGGCCGGGTTAGGGTTATCGGCGAAACCCAGGGTTTCAAATGTCAAAACGCATATAAAAAAAATCATCTAACCCGAAAATAAACCCTGGGTTAACATTTAACTCTGAAGTTAGCGCAGAGTTGCATTTGAAAATTTTAGTTACATTTGCTAACACCGAGTACAAAAACCGGGTAAAAATTTAATACGACACTGGCAGGAAGCTTTCACGTGCAGAAAATGAGTGGGGAAGGATGCACGTATTTGGATATGTAAATTTTAATCACAGGTCGTGGAACGTTTTGTGATGCCGCTTTCACTATTAGCTCCATTAATCTTTTTTTGTTCCTGCGGATATTGCAATGCTCTTCCAATATTATGGCTTCCAATATTCCTTTTGCTTTTTCAGCTTCTTTAAACATTTCTAATAAAGCAAATTCCATTTTTTTTGCAATTTCTCGATGATATAGTATATCAGATATACCTTGCGCAATTTTTATATTTCAAACTCCCAAGCCGGACATTATCGCATGCATGTAATGAAAACAGCGGCCATCTCTTAACAAACTTCATTAACTGTAAGGGTTAGTAATGCGAGTAGCCGCAGTATGAATTTTCACCACTTCGGAAGTAGTGCAGAAGTAGTGCACTTTCCGGCTGGGTCATACGACGCACAGTGGTTTTTCAGCGGCAAAAAATCAATTTTTCGACCATATGATTTCGAAAAAGTAATGATGCAGTTTTGTAGAGAATTGTCCAAATAAGAGAAATCCATAAGCTTTTGTTTCAAAAAGTAATATTAGTACTTGGTATACCCGTTGGAAGTTACATAAACATGCAAGGGTAATAATTGACTAAGTTTTTCATTAAATTGAGTACGAAATTAATATAAAATAAAATCTTTTCTGTACCAAAAATTTTACTCTATAGTCAAATATAACATTTACTCATGAAATTACCAAAGAATCAGTAAGATACGATTAGTGGTTTAAAAGTTATGCGGAAATGAAAATGACTCTAAAAAATACAGGATTTGCTATTTTTGTTGGAATAGAACTAATGTGAGTTACGAGCAGTTACTTTCAAATAGGGTAAAAATTGAAGCTTTTAGTTAGTTCTAACATATAATGAAAAAAAACGGCCGGCATAGCCTAGCACTTTTAAGATATCATCAATTTTGTAAAAAAAAATGCATGACAATTGCAATAAAAATCGTTGAAAAATTTAAAGTATACTTTTAGGCATTCCTATTCATTAAGCCGAAATATAATAGCAACGATTAACTAATTATCAGAAGAGGCTGAGGAAGCAAGAAATAAGGATTATAGGAAGTACAGGTTGATGTTTTCCAGAAAATTCAGCAGAACTTCCACAAATTCTGATGTTTTTAACCGTCTCCTTGTGTCATCTGACCCATATATTAGTCATATAAGACGTCAACCAAATAAAAAACATTTATAACTGGATGACATTGTTAAAGACATGTTATCTAATGAATAAATATGCGGTTCAGCTTTGAATTTACAGTCGAATCCAGTTCTATTTATTTTCAAAAAAAAAATAGTAAATTT